>JAUPMG010050449.1:0-13916 GCA_031762675.1 Pachysandra terminalis | reverse complement strand
GTATTGTAGGTTGTTTTTGTGGTGCTTTTAGTGGTAGTAGTGGGTGGTTTTGTCTATGTATTTTGGTTTTTTTTTTGTCCTGTGGATGAGAATAGTCTCTTGTGCATGGGTGCTTGCTTTTCTCCCCTTGATCATTTATATAATTCATCATTTATCAAAAAAAAAAAAAATCAAGCCTTTGGTAAACACGTGCGAGAAGCAATACCAAATGAAGTGCTTCACTAAGAAGCTGATTCCATTGGAGCATTTGACTCCCTGCTTCTCCAAATTGTTTTTTTGGAATCAGTTTAGTCATTAAGTGACAATTTTATTCAGACTGTTTTATCCCCATATTATTTATAATACCTATTTTCCCTCTTCTTATCTTCTAGATCTGAAAGCACATCTTAAATAGACATTTACCAAACTTTATCATTTTATCTGAAGCAGTTTTTACGAAGCGTTTCATAAGAATCAATTCTGAAGGAATCGCTTCTCCTTTTAGGAAGCAATGACAAACATTGTCATAATATTTGAGATCCCTCGCTTGTAAATATGATCTAGCACTCTCCCATAAAATCTTTACTTTTCTCTGTGATTTCTAAGCACTGTTCTTATATATAAATAATATTTTCAATTCTAGTTGTAGTTTCTCTTAACAATTTACGGTTACATGCTTTCAATTCATCAATTGATGTATTTTTTTGATGGCTCTATTATTCCAATATGACTTCCTGTCGAACCTTTTCAAAATCTATTTCGTCAAACCCAAAGCATATAAAATACACCCTGAAGTGCCAAAGTTTTGTCTATACGCCTATTGGTAAGTACATAGCCATGTTTATCTATTCAAATCCTCTCTAATGTTTTTCTGTGAAATCCTATAGCCCTTTGAATCAAATAAGGCCCATTCAGTGTCCAAGGAACATTGTCGCTAAAGTATCTATTATTTAAATGAGTGTTTCTTACATATCCATATCTTAGCGACTGGAGCCGTCTACCTAGGGTGACGATCTTGTGCTTGAAACAGGGTTTCACGTTTCTAACATGAGATTTCGCTCCAGTGACAGTTTAAAAACCAATTAAATCCCAGATCTAAGATTGCTCTGTCATGTTTAATAATATGTCTAATGAGAGGGAAGAGGATAGCATGAAAAAAGAGAAGAGGGAGCTATAGAAGATGGGGGGGGGGAGGAGAAGGGAGGGTGGATGGAAGAGAAAGAATCTATCGAAGGTGATGAGGAACCAGAGGAAATCTACGATAGATGAGGATTAGGGTTAGCCAGTTAGGTTCTACCATGGGAAAGACATCTAATGTTATATACTTTCACTTTTTCTTTGTTGAAACATCTATGTAGTCATGAAAGACAATTAAACATATGCAGGTCAGGGAGTGTGTATTCTTGTAAATTGATCTTGTACTTCTTTGTTTTCTTACATATTATACTAATACTGTACATTCTTTTACTGACCACACACACACACACACACACACACACACACACATATATATATATATATATATATCACACTCCAAACTGCTCCTGCTCCGAGAACAATTCGAAATTTAACACACCCTCGCTCCCGTTCTGCTCTACGTTCTGGTCACTTACGACCATAGATCAAATGCTGTCTTGGGTTTATCTGCTAATGCTAGTCCACCTCAAAGCATCTATACTTTTTCTCAAAATTTTCCACATGCTTCAGCGACTCTTCCAAGAAGTTATTATATTTGCATTTAGTTGGCTGGAGATGAGAAATGTCAACTTTGTCACACTGAACCTGGTAGCAGGACCTCTCTCAGCTTTCTTCAAAAATATACACTGATTTTGCTGCAAACTTGAAAGATAAAGAAGATATTTTACCTTGTTTGAATGCCTGAGCTGAAAAACCTGCTGTTTGGTGTTCCAAAATGGCAATGAAAGGAATATGCCATAGAGATGTAAGTTCCATCAATCTTCAACACTTACATATGAAGCCCATCTTTACCAAAATGCTATTGAGGCATCTGCTGCTGTAGGCTATACTCATTCTATAGAAGTATTATCTTGTATAATAACTCTTCAGAGATGGATTATGTACGCATAGATCTTGTATATCGCTATAAAGTAGAAATTAAATTAAGCTACTTTCTTTTACACAGTAACTCAAGAACCATTACTAGGAAAATGTCAATGGAAGTTTGGGAAGGAAGTAAGCAGTCTTTGGAGGGTGTTGTTACTGCAAAATATGGTACTTGCAAATTTGGGTGGGATGACAACATTGTTAGAGGAAGCCAAGCTGTGCTGTTTGGAAGACCATCTCAGCAATCTACAAGGATTTTCTGAAATAAAATTCTTTCAAAGTGGGTACTGGTTCAAGTATCAGATTCTGGTGCCGTGTTTCCTCTTTTCATATTTCCCTCAATTTCTATAGGACCCTAAATGATTTGGAAGTTGACTCATGGGCCAACCTTCTTGTGTTTATTTACTTGGTTCCTTTACTTGAGAAGGTCGTTGATAGGAAGTTGCGGACTGGTAGTAGGAAGGAGCAGTTCTCAGTTGAGTCCTTTGCCATCCTCTATTCTTCCGATATTGTTTTTTTCCTTGCAAAAGTTTCTTTGAAGGCAAGGTGTGCCTATTAAGGTGACCGTTTTCTAGACTTCAGTATGGGATAAGATTCTTACACAGTACAATCTCATCTCCATGGCTGGTCTGTCCCTAACTGGTACCTGTTATGTAAAGAAGTTTTGGAATCGACAAATCATCTCTTATCCACCTTTCATTTTCATACGAGTTTTGGTTCTTCTTGGTTAAGTTGAAGCTGTTGTAATCTTTTATGACCTCTCTATTTTCTTCTCTTTGTTACCGGAATTTTTCCTCCTTTATGAAGAAGTCTATACTGCTTTTAGATTTGATTTGATTTACTATCTATTGGGTAGTTTGGAAGGAGAGAAACCGGAAACAATTTTAAGGTAAAGAGAGCTGTGCAGAAGCTGTCCATGAACATTTATGTGGGCTTCATTCCCTTTGATTGTTTTCCTTAAAGGAGTTTAAGAAACCTGATATGTTGAAGACGCTGGTGGAGGCTGAATGCTGGAATCCTTTTTATGTTTGTACATTCTGTTGCTGTGCAGCTTGCTTGTGTTAGCTGTTTTGCTAGCCTTCTGTATGCCATTCATGTACGGGGGGACTTGCCTCTCCTTTTCTGCTATATTTTAATAGAATTCTTTTTTACTTATAAAAAAATAACTCACTGTCTTGTTCTTACCAAAAATAGTCATCTATTTTTATTCTTTTTCTCTACAGACAAGGCTAAGCTTTGAGCTCCCACCCCCTCCCTTTGTTAGGATTTCTCCCCTTCTATTATGTTCTAAAGGTTCCATCTTTTGGTTTTTCAGGCTTACTCTATTACAAGGCTTACTGCGGTCCCATCACTGGTTAGAACAATTCTTCCAGTAATGCAAAATCCATATGGTAAGCAAGTTCAGAGGTCTTTACAACTGTTAGTGCTAAGTGGAGAAGTTCTACCTTTATCTTTGTGGAGAGTGCTATGCAAACTATTACCACGAACTACCATCTTGAATTTATATGGAAGTACAGAGGTCAGAAGTCAACATCTTTTAATGGTTTATTTCTATTTTATTTTATAGTGAAATAGTGTGCAGTAGTTGAGGTCAATCTGGTTAAAATTTGATTATGTTAAAAAGCATGCAATGTGGGTGTTCATCTCCTTTTCCACTTGTTGATGTTTTTGAAAAGAAAAATTTTCGTTTTTCTGAGGACCGCACTGCAAAGTGGTGAAGGGAAATTCATGGCCTTTTAAGGTTGTTTTATTTATTTATTCACTTGTTACTCATATTGAGTTCTTGTATAATGTTAATCTTTGAATCTTTTCTCTCTTTAGCTAGTATTAGTTAATTGTTAGATTTCCACCTTCTCACCTCATCAAATTGATATTTCTTCCTTGGCTAATCCCTTATAATTTTGAAATGTTCAATCCATGCAAGTAAGGTGCTAGCACAAGTTTTAGTTGTGTGTAAAGACGTGCCTTGCCAAACATTAAATGTTTACTGTTATAAAGAGATATGGTCTGTTATATGTCAATTTCTCTATAAAAGACATTTAGGCATGTCAACTTTCAAATTCTTTTCCAAGTCAAACCATTAATGAAGCTACACTTGGCACTGTTTTCAGTAATTTGTAAGTTCTAGGCAGGATTGGCAGTACATTGTATTGTGAAATGTGGGGGTTTGGCAATTTGAAGGTTGACATGTATGAACAGAACCCATTAGGAAATGGTTGGGAAGATTTGGAAAATGTGAAAAATACTTTTGAGGAGGTATGTAATTGGCTAGAAGTTTGGATTGAATGATGGAAATTGGGTATTATATGGTTGGAGATTATGAAGGTCCAAGGGGAATTTGTGGAAGGATATGTTATGGTAAATGGGACATTAGATTTAGGAATGGAGTGGGATGGGTAAACTTTATGATATTGTTTTTTGATCGATACCAAAGATAGTTTATTAGAATGAAAAGGATAGAAAAGTACAAAAGAGACGGAGAAACCAGAAAACAAAACTGAAAAGCTTTCCCCAGGAGGGGAACAAAACAAGCAGAAAGCAAAGCAAAACAAAAAGAACCACAACCAAAGAAATGAAACTATGAAAAAGCTAATGATTGCCAACATCTAGTAACGTCTGATATTAAGACTCCTCTGAACTCTAGTAAAACACATGCTCATGATGTCACCATGCTCTGAATCGAGTCTATGAGTCTGTACTCCTCTGTATACACTTGAAGATTCTGCAATTCCACTCGCCCGAAATCCCCCATAGGATGGAAAAAACAGCCGTTCTGTACATGAGTCGTCCATGCTTCCTTAGAAATGGAAAGCTCCACAGATTAAACAAGGCACATATGGATCTAGGGAAGACCCACTCCACTCCCACCAATCTGAGAAAAACATATTCAAATCTCTCCTACAAACTCACTTGTGAGGAATAGATGATTCACCGTGTCCCTTTTTTTTGTGTGTGTGTTGGGGGTTGGGGGGGGGGGACCTTCGACCTCCAAAGCAAGGAAGTAGATGAGGTGGGATATCCCTATCATTGCGTAATCTATCAAAAAGGATTTATTCAAGAATACCCCTCTTAAGTCATGATTCTGGAGATACGTCATCGATGAAGGTATCTCTAAGAATCTCAAACAAAGACGCTAACTCCTCTAATATTTGTAGATCTAGGGTCCTGACGAAACGGGAGATTCCAAGTGACTTCCGAGAGAGAACAACTCAAGATCTTAGTTACCATAGGGTCTTGCAACGTAGAAGGGCGAAAGGAAAAACACTCTAGGGAAAGGAGAGGCTAAGGTAGAATCACCCCACCAAAACTTAGACCATAATTGAACAGAAAGATTAAAACCAACAAAAATCTACGCATTTGAAAAAAGTTAGGGAACAGGTCTGTGACAGCTTGCCATGGGCAAGTCACATAAATTTGTACCCGATCCATTTTTGTGTGTCCCATACTTGCAATGATTGTGCGCCATAAGGCCTTTCATTCTACACTAAATCTCCATAGCCACTTACCCAATAGTGCTAGTTTTCAAGTCTGCATATTGCCTAGATTTAGGCCCCCTTTCTTCATGTCCTTGCACACATCTACCCATCTCACCAAGTGATCTTTCTTACTCCCTCTTCCCTCGCATAAAAAATATCTCTGAAGCTTCTTTATTCTCTTAATGACCCTTCTAAGGGCTTTAAAGAGTGACATGAAGTACGTGAGTAAACTATCTAGAAAGGATTAAATCAGCATTATACGATCTCCAAGGGATAGGTACTTACGTTTCCATATTGCCAAACGCTTGTCGATTTTTTCAATCACTGGATACCAAAATTGTGCACACTTATGTGTCCCACCCAGTGGGAGTCCTAGGTATTTTAATGGCAAATCTCCTACATTACACCCCAAAATCTTAACACACTCCTGAAGGTGTATATCATCCTTGTTAATACCGCACACATTACTTTTTTCCAAATTAACTCGAATGCCTGATATCATCTCAAAGCATCTAAGGATACATTTGGTCCAGAAGACTTGATCCTTAGATGCCTCAAGGAAAATAATTGTATCATCGACAAATTGCAAATGCAACACATGAACCCTCTCTCTACCCACTCGAAGCCCTTGAATCCTACCCAACGACTATGCTCTAAGTGCTCTCAAAAGGAATCGACTCAAAACATTGCTCATTAGAGTAAACAAAAGAGGAGATAGAGGGTCCCCTTTCCTAAGAGCTCGAGAAGATGAAAATGACCCCGTAATACCACATTTAAGTAAAAAGGGAATTGGACATTCCTAATGCACCCATTTGTCCACCTGCACCATCAATCCTCAAAACCTTGCACCTGAGGACTGAATCCAGAAAGTCCCACTCCATCTTATCATAGGCCTTCTCCAAATATACTCTTAAGAATATCCCCGGATCACTAGATATATGCTTCTCAATACATTCATTAGCAATTAGAACGTTGTCAAGTATCTGCCTCCCTTGAATAAAAGCACTCTGTTGCTTTGACACTACCTGTCCAATGACCTCCTTTAGTCTGTTTGTAAGGACTTTAGCAATAGTCTTGTACACACTAGTCGTCAAAAGCTTATTGGTCAGAAATACCTGATTCTCGCCGCTCCGTTTATTTTAGGTATCAACACTAAAAAAGTCCAGTTTGTTGCTTTGTTGATCAACCCACTTGAATGAAACTCCCTAAACACTCCTATCAAGTCCTCTTTTAAAATATCCCAACAATCCTGAAAGAATGCCATCGTAAAATCGTAAGGACTAGGTGCCGTATTTTTATCCATCTCCCAAACTGCCCCTTAATCTCCTCAATCTCAAACTCCTTTTCCAGCCATGATGCCTTATTTTCATCAATTTTGGGTCAAAATGTCCTAACTCAAACCAGAGTCGTTGTTCCGAAGAGTACAATTTGGTATAATATTTTGCCAGCTCCTCAATCTATTTCTGGTCCTCTACCACATCCCCATCAATCATTAAAGACGAGTTCTCATTCTTTTTCTTTCAAAAGTTTTCCATCTTATGAAAAACTTTGTATTTCCGTCCCCCTTCTTCAACCATAGTATTCTAGATTTTTGTTTCCAGCTTACTTCCTCTCTCTGTAATGCTCTCATTTCTTCCACCCTATCCATATCGTGTATCTCTTCCAAAACAATTCTCTTCCTCTCTGGAACCCCGCCCAAAACCATATTTCACACAAATTTTCTCCTTCACTTCTTTTAAAGCTCTCAAGCTCGTCACTTTTTCCTTTTTCTCCAAACAATCCTTCATCTGGTCTTTGAACCTTGGGTGCATTAGCTAGATGTTTTCAAATCTAAATGGAGGGGGCCCACCCATGTAGACAATCTCAGTAGAGACTAAAATTGGTATATGGTTTGAGATAGGTCTTGGCATCAACCTTTGAGTAGTAAGGCGAAAGTGCGCTTTCCAATCAGGTGATGCAAGAACTCTGTCCATCCTACAACACACAGGACAATCTTGTAGGTTATACCATATGTACATACCTCCCTGAAGGGGTAGTTAATCAATTCACACTTGTTTATAAAATCTGCAAAACCCCTTATACTTGTAGTCACTTTGCTCTCGCCTGTTTTCTTAGTTAAAAATCGAAAAACATTATCAAACACCAAGGTAAACTCCATGAACCTCGCAATCGCCTCAACTCCTCCCAAAAAGACCGTCTCTCCCTCGGTCTATTAGGCCCATAGATCCCAGACAATACCCATTCAAATTCAGCCACCACATTTTGAAATTTGATAGAGACTGAGAATATCCCCCTCCATGTCTGCACTTTCGTTACACAATTCACGTTCCATACTATTACAAATCCCCCCCAAGTTGCCCAACGATGGCAAAAAAACCCATTGCCTATTCCTATCCCTTCTCATTTGTCGAATCAATCTCTTCAAAATCACCTCCTTTTTCTGCTTCTTGAATAACTAGAATGTCTGCTCTAGTACGCCTCCATATTTCCTTGACTGCTTTTTTTTTTCATCTACCCCACCCAACCCCCTTACATTCCAACTGATTATTCTAATTTTTTTACCATTGTCCACCCCCTCCATTCCTCGGATTCTAGACCCTCTTCTCTTATATTGTAAACTCCACTCAAGATTCTTCAGTTCCCTAGGTCTCGACACACTGTGTTGTCCCAAGACCCCTTCGTTTCCCTGAATCTACTCACTGCTTCAGAAATAGGTATGCACTCTCCATTCCTATTTCTCACCTTTAATTGGAAATTCGTCAGTATTTGTACCAACCCCTCCCATTCTGATCTCTTACTCTCCAGTTCCCACTCATTCTCCTTTCCACCTCCCAATTCAATGTTAGGGTCTAAATCATGGGCATTAAACATGTCAGAACCCAAGTTTCCATTAACGGCAAGTGGCATAGGAGATTCCTGCAGAGAAAGGGGTCTCATCGGACTATCCTGGAAGCAAATATTAGGTGGAGAAATAAATGAGAAACGAACCACACAAATCATAGAAAGTACTGGCATACCTGGACATGAAGCAGCCATCAAGTCTTGATCAAGAAATGGGTTTACAGACTTGGAGTAGAGGTGAAAGATAAGAGGGGTTGGAGCAGATGGTTCTGTAGCTGTATGGGTTTCATATGGAGAAATACCTGTGATCGAATTTTCACTACCAACCTTTGCCAAGTTGAAGGTCCTTTTGGTCTCATTCCCACCTGTCCATTCATTAAACCTGAGAGATAAGGGAAGAACGAATGATTCGTTTACTGTGGCATTGTTGAGTAACCCCTGACTAACCAGTGTCGAGCAATTCTTGGTTGCCGTTGCTGTGGTGTGGCTCATGGTTTCCTTCGAGAAGTTAAATGCCACTATACTGGCCAGATCTAACCCATCATTTCTGTTGTGACCACCTAGAATTCCTAAACCCTGTATCGAATCATCTGCGAGTTCCTCTTCACATCACTCCATGATTGGGGATAAAACATTATCTCCGGCCTCGTAGCTGCACGCTTGATCTGCTCTTGGATTACATCCTTCGGGTGAAATCGAGGGATCCTGCAATTGTTTTGGGACATTGCCCCCATCCGGTGTCCATACCGACCGTTGAGAGTCCATCATAGTGGCATAGATCGGTGAGGCTTCACCAACATGTCTACCGCTGCAGTCTTCTTGCTCCCTGAGTTGGTCTACTCAACTTTTTCTTCCACTGAACCAGCTGCACCATTTTTTCCTGTTAAGGCTTTTTCAATCTCCACTGATGATTTCTGGAATCGAGCCTCTTAAGTCTTCTAAGCCAAAGCCTTGGGCTTTATTCTTCTCATTTGATGCTGGGTTGGACTTTCCCCTTATTTTGGAACTAACCTTCATTCTTCCTTGACTTCGCATAATATCCCGGCCCTGAACGCTCTGTCACCTTGATCTAAAGTCCATTCTGGCGTAGGCCTGTGACCCGCACTGAAAGCTCGATTAAATGTAGCAATGTCCCGGGTTTGGCTGCGTCGTCTATCCTCCAGCCCAAATTCTCTCGTTGCACTCACATTGATGGGCCTTCCCAACGCACTGTGGGATATTCAAACCTCTTGATACGTGTGGCTCAGTGTGGACCCCAGCGCATGTCCTAATCTTGTTAGTTGACTGACCACCATCCTCCCCTTGACTGACATGTACCCAACTTCTTATACGATTATCTTCTCCTCGATGTCTTGCTGGATGCTCCCTCACATCTCCGGAACACCCTGATTTTCCCGATGGCTTTTTTCCTGATGGTATCGAAATGTAAGTTCGTAGGTGCTTGATCCATCCCACAAGGCAATTGATCGTGGATTTTTCCTCATAAACCACTCCTTAACCCATAGCTCAACTTTCCCTATCCCATTCTCCATCACAAGGACCTCTCCAACCTCCTTCAAATCACCACAAACATTTCCTAGTGTTTCAAGCATCTTGTTAGCAAGGAGGTGTGCTGGTATGCCTTTGACGATCGCCCAAATCGCATCTTACACCAATGGACCCACCACTGTACCGTATCCTAAGACCCATCTTTGGATCATAACTTCCCAAATTTCACTGCAATTTATTGTCTTTCGTTGAGCCAAAGCTCTAGCCTCCTGTTCAGATTGCGTGAAAAACAGAGTTTTAACAGGCTCCGTAAGCAACTTTTGGACTTGTTTCCAATTGCACCGAGCAAATGGTGCACAGCAACACATTGTGAGACTCCATTTCGTATCTGCGAGACAGACTGCCATTACCAGAGCTCATCCATAATTGGCTATTGATCCCGTAACCCTGTTAGCTTCAACCATGTCTCTTGCACCCAGCTTTTAGTCTGCGTTTTGTTGTCCTCCAGTTGTAACTCCTACCCCACTCCTTCAGTCTACATGGGTGACTGAGTAAACCATGTTCTTTAGGTATGACCACCCCCCATCAGAGTTAAGGATGAGCATGTTTTGACGAGCATCCTTGACGAATGAGGTTATCTTGATGAAAGCCCCTCTCACATTTTCTGCATTCAGTCAATAGCACCCTATTGGTCAATTCTCTCACAACAAGTCCAACTTTCGATGCAACCAATCCATTTCTTCCTCTTGAAACACAATCCAACCTGAATGCATTCCTCTCCGTTCCTTGATTCTCAGCCATTTCATGTTGTCCAAAAAACCTTTTAACACACAGATCCTTACGCTCTGTTCAGATGGGTCTTCGATCGCACCGGTTGCCATATGTGATATTAGCCCTTGGTTTTATTGTTTATTGCTGATGAAAAGAACTGTACATGTCTTAATATTTTTGAAGGAGTGGGGAAGAGTTAGTTTGGTGTTCTATTTTCAGAAGGGGATTGCTGAGTACTAAGTTGAAGAGTGCTTGGTGTTGCTTAGTTGCATGGATGGTGTTGCTTAATCTATAGAATTGCATGTGGTTTATGAATATTTGTCAAGCTAAAGGCTTAAGACCAGGATTTTTCTAGTGCATGATAACATGGCGTATCATTTGAATCATATGTTATATATGTATATATAACATGTTTACATTTATCAAGACCACCATGTATATCTTACGTCCAAATTTTTTTAGCTACATCGTGCATTTTAAGTGCTTTGATCGGGAATGCCAGGCATATCGTTGAGGTTTTTACTGTTTTGACCACTACATGCAACATGCTTTTTATGCAAAAGTTACCATCAATATTTTTTTTCTTTGATCTTTAAACAAGGTTGATGAGGACTAAGGGGTGTAGACAATCAATTTGGACACGTTAATGTCCAACTATGATATGGTGTGGCCAAAAAGAACAAAACAAAGTGAGAGGACCCAATCATAGATGTTTCAATTATCATTGGGAGTGGATGGATACTCTTGAAAGTGTTTTAATTTCGATGAAATTTAGTGAAATTCTGCCGAAATTTCGTTATCTCCCCCCACGGGAGATAATATCTTCAGGGTAATATCTCTTTTTTGGGGAAATGAGCAAGATATTGGGTGAAATATTGCCTGATATTTCACTTTCTCGTCAATATCAGAGAGAAATTGAGATCCCGTGCTTTATAAAAGGGGATAAGGTCGACATTGGGGAAATTTCCTCAGTTTTGACCGAAACCCCTATCTTTTCCATTTTAAGCCCAAATTCAATTTTTTATTTTTTGCTTTTCTTCAAGATTTGATTTAGAAGACCAGATCTAAAGCCCCCATGATACAAATCTGATATGGGTGACAAGGAAAGTGGAGGATCGAAGCATCATTTTTGAAGTTTAAGGGATTTATGATTGATGAAAGCCGAAATAAGTCGGAAACATATTTGTTTTTGATTTTCATCCATTAAAACTTAATGAAATGTTTTGAAAATATTATATGTGATGTAGAGACATCCGATGTAATTGTTTTTTTTTTCTTTTTTTTTTCAGAAAAATTAATTTTTATTCTTTGATATGATTAACATTAATTAAAAATATACATAATTTGTGAAAGAGAATATTTATAGCATATGTAATTACTAGTACTTTATCTTATGTATTTAAAAAAATAAGTTATTTTGGTCAACCACTAATTGATTATTTCAATCTAAATGAGCACTAACTAATGTTGTCTTTATGACATTTAGTTGTATTTTGACTTTGTGTGGATGATACTTCACATTTTATATTGACATGATGGTAGGGTGTATGTTACTTAGTTCCCTTGATGTTTGTCAATCACTATGCATAGCTATTTATTGTTATATTTTTAGTTATTTGTGTATGTTTATATATGTTTTAAGTAATCCTTGAAGTTTCATCAAAAAATTCCAATTTTTTCCTTATTTTCCCCCATTTCTCTCCATTTGGTGAAATATTATGCCAAAAAGATAGTATCTCCTGATATTTTGGCGAAATTTCCCTCAGGTCCTGGTGGCAAAATTTCTAGTGAAAGCGATATTTAAAACACTACCTTGATGGACCTTGTAATAAACGATGATCTCGCTTTCTTTAGTTGGGAGCTAATAGAGTTTCTGGTTGGTGGGTTTTTTCCGCCCTGGCCTTATTAAAAATGACGACGCCAGTTGTTGTGGCCGTGGCATGGAAAATTTTCCTAAGCCAACTAAGATAACCTAGCTGATAGGTCTTCTGTTGCACCCATTAAATATTCATAAAATTGGGACTTATTCTTTTTATAGATTGGTGAGAGATGACACATGAGAGATACAGGGAGGGGGGGAGGGAGGGAGGGAGGGAGGGAGGGAGGGAGGGTCTTTGGTCTTGGTCTCTCCTTTACTCTTTTCTTCTCTTCCATTTTGTTCATTTTACTTTTACTTTCTCTTTTCTATATTGCAAGTATGATTAAGAGAGAGCTAGGTACTTTGGTTTTTTCTTATTTTATTTCTTATTTATCTCTTCTTGTTATTTAAATGTGATAATCTCTTGCATGGAATCAGTGTAGTCTCCTTGGGAGATGATATCATAATCAAAGAGGAATTTACATATTGTAGGACTCATGGAGAGAAATTTCCTTGTGGTCATGTAAAACTAGGTAACTTTTTAATGTACAAATCCCACAAGTTATGTTTATAATGCATAAGGTAATCAAATGAAAAATAGAAAAGCAGCTAAGTTCTAGATATGGAGGTTCTCTAGGATAATTGAAATCTCTTCTAAAAGCAAAATATTGGCTTTTTATAAATAGTGTTGGGAGGTTGTGAAAGAGGAGGTTATGCAAGTTTTCATGGAATTTTATGAGAAGGCCTGCTTTGAAAGAAGTGCAAATGCAAATTTTCTGGTTCTTATTCCTAAGAGAGACGGAGCGACGGATGTTAAAGACTTCCATCCTATTAGTTTAGTGGGGAGACATGTAACAACATGAAAAAATTTTAATAGAAAATTATTTTTTTTGTACGGGTACAATAGTAATTTAATAGGATTCTAAAATAAACTATATCCTTTAACACTTATATAATAACTATATACTTACCTTAATCTAAATTATTGTATGAAGACCTTGTATAATCACCCATCAAAGCATAATGTATTGGTTAAGGCTTAATTAATTAAGTATTGAGCTTAATTAATTAGTCTTGGGCTTAATTAGAAGGAATTGGGCTTATAAACTTTAATTGGGCTTAAGTGATTAAGTATGAGCTTTAATTAATTAATTAGCTTAATGGGCTTAAGTTGTTCCTTAAGGCCCAAACCCACAAATTTGAATTAAAACATAGGAAATTCGTTTTTAATTAATACCATCTAGAAAACTAAGTTAGAGTTCAATTAGGAGTCCATAATAGCTTAAAATTGAAGCATATTAGTTGTATTAGGACTCTAGGTAGTTTCTAATACCTAAACTTATAAAATAAAGACTTTTAGATCAATCTAAACCTAGGAAAACAATAAGAAACGTGAGAAGACCTTGGGAGAGGAGATCTAACACATCAAAACATTAGAA
>JAUPMG010050428.1:0-13916 GCA_031762675.1 Pachysandra terminalis | reverse complement strand
ATATATTTTAATGAAGATATCACTTTTTATTGACGAACTTTATTATTTATATTTTAGAAGTTATTACTTAGTACTTATTAAAAAAAAGAAAGAAATTGGGTAAAATTAAGTCTATATTAAAGTACTTTAAATAAAAAAGCGAATTTATTTTGACGAAATATCTGAAATTTCGGTTCAAAATATGCCCAAATTTTGCGAAATTTCAGCCCTTTATTTCGTTCAATTATTTTAATCAAAAATTATTTTTCACCAAAAGTTCGCCGAAATATCCGAAATTTTGGATATTTCGGTTTCATTTGTGCCTCCGAAATCTTTGAAATTGACAAAAGTTTAAACTATGGGTTATATTGATGCTTTTGATCTTCTATTCTTTTGTAATGGCAGAGATATGGAATCAGCAGGGGTCCATCATCAAGTTTAGATCATGAAGGAGCCAAAACAGCAGACCTTAAGGTGTCCATCTCTGCTTTTCTTTTATCATAGAAACTTATTTTTGCTTTTTTTTTTCTTACTGAGTTTGATTTGTTTTTGAGTAAACATTGAGAAGTTTTTCTCAGAATAGAGAAGCTGGTAGGAAAAGCATGCTAAGAAAAATGTAGTTAAAAGGGTCTAGACTTTGTTCAGGTTAGATTGATGCTTTTGATCATATATATTAAGAATAAAACTGGTTTGTTTTTGGATTCTAATTCATTTTTAATGGTTGAGATAAGGAAACAGCAGGCTAAGAAAAATGTAGTTAACAGGTAGGGACTATATGTAGTAATTAATTTGTTTTTCTTCACCTTCTAACTGATCTGGGCTGTCATGAAGAATTTTTTAAGAATATGTTGTTGGTTGCAGATATTCAAAGGGTGACAATTCATGTTTTTGTTTCGAATATGTTGCTTTCATGATATTAAAGCTGGCCTGACCTTTTTTTTTTTTTTTTTTGCTGTCAAGGTTTTCCAAATAAGCTCATATGTCTCAAGAATGGTTAAAATGCTATCTCATAGACCCTCCTACCCACACCCCCACCCACCCATCCGCTCACCCATATCCAGATTCCAGAGCTTCCTTACACAATTTAATTGCAGGTATATCATGAAAAATGGAAATGATTACCTTATTTCATATTTGTTTCCTGCTGAAATGGGTAATTACTATATTTCCCTTATTAATTCTTTGTGTTTTGTTGTTTTCATCTTTTAAATTTTGATGATATAGCATGCTGTTTTGTCAGTCATAATTTATTTCTGGTCTAATCATTAATGCAATCCCCAGCCATCTACAATTGTTTTCTTACTTATGGACTATTATAGTGAAATCATTTAAGGCATAATCTTCCATCTGAAGTACTCCTATAAAAGACTCAATTAAACTGATTTCGATCAATTTTTATGTTGGACTTGGTTCAAAGAAGATCACCAATGTTCTAAAAACTGGATTATGGCTAATTCCCTCACCTAAGCATTGTTTGTCATAATTAACAATAACACTAATGTACTTGTAGTAGAAAGATTCCTCATTGTACAAAAGCATCAATTCCTCAAAGATTTTCTTGGTAATTATTCATCTAAGAGAATATTCCGGGTACTTAAATCAGTAGTGGTACTTAAGATTAACGTGTTAATAGATAAAGCACTATGACATTAAAGATATAATGACTAAAACTATATCACAGGAAGATTTCGAGGAGGAAGTAATAGGACTTGGATATGACCAGTAATTAAAAAAAAAATGCAAAAATAAGTTAGTACAAAAGCATCAAATACTACATATAGTCCCTCCCCTGTTAAATCAAATCCTTATAGTTTTCAAATAAATATTTCTTTTTCTTAAAAGCTTCCCAGCATAACCTGAGCCTAGAATACAGTTCTTACTTTCAACATTAAGAGAGATAAATATGACATCTATTGAACCTAGATTTTAACCTCTCAAGAAATCAACAGATAGCAATGTCAATTCTTCATTAGCTGAATCAGAGCAAGCATACTCCATAACTGACACATCCTGAACATCTTGATCTAAGTATCCATCTTTTTTGCATTCTAATTAGAAATTGAAGAAAAACAAAGTAATTACTACATATAGTCCCTACCCTGTTAACTACATTTTTCATAGCCTGCTGTTTCCTTATATCTACCATTAAAAAGGAATTAGAATGTTTAAAAAAAAAAAAAAACCAGTTTTAATCTTAATAAAGTCCATACACGTGTGAGGAATAGAAAAAGATGGATACTTAGATCAAGATGTTCAGGATGTGTCAGTTATGGAGTTTGCTTGCTCTGATTCAGCTAATGGAGAATTGACATTGCTATCGGTTGATTTGAGAAGTCAGAAAAAATCAGTTGATGTTCCACTTGATTTGATTCTGCAAACGTCACTCTCTGATATGTTTCTATACATTTCACTCTCTGATAAGTTTCATCGAATAGAGGGTATGCAGCCAAAGAGACTATAAATAAAACAAATAGAAGAGACTTGGAGAAGAAACAAAGGGAGATTTACCTGGTAAGGATACTGATTTTTTCAATCGAAGTGGAGCAGCGAGAAGAGAGATTGACCAAAGCAAAGCGATTGAAGTGGAACTGCATACATATCATCGAAACTTATTAGAGAGTGACGTTTGCAGAATCAAAGAAACCCAGTGAGAGCCATGCTTAAACAAAATAAAAGTAATCGAGCAGATATGAAGCTCATCAAAGAAACCCAATGAGAGCCATGCTTACAATGAAAATCCCTATAAAATGAATCTTCAAACAAATAACAGGGAACCTTGGAGCAGCGAGCAGGACTAATGGCAGAGAGAAAAACAAAAGCAAAAAGGGGTGAGGGGAAGCTTGGCTGGGATTTCCCACGCCTTCCATTCGAGTCTCAAGAACGTTGGGACTTGGGAGAGAAGGAAGGTTAAAAAGAAATGTGGGCTTTAGTTTCTAAAGACATGGGTTTAGTTTCTAAAGACGTGAGAAAGGAAAATAAAAGTAGTTTCTAAAAACGTGAGTTTAGTTTCTAAAGATGTGAGAAAAGGAAAATAAAAGGTGGGACCCAAAATCTGATTGGTTAATTTTATTTTAAAAAATTGAAAATTCTCACAAATTAGGATTCAGGGAGGGAAGGCTTGAGAAGCCTCCTCCCTTCTCGGTATGTTTGCTATATATATATGTGTGTGTGTGTGTGTGTGTGTGTGCAATTTATAATAAAATATGTAGAAACAGATTATTTGTATGTGATGGTCACATCATATATTATACCAAACATTTTTATATATTTATTATATATAAAAAAAAATGGGGTATTGAGTGGTTTGGCGTGTTACACAGTTTAAGTTTGAATTTATATTTCTTCACTAGTTTGTTATATGGACATATTCAGTTTCAACATCAACACTGATACCCATTATAGACCACATCTTTGAACTAACTCAAACCCAATTATTGCCACTTAACAGTACATCGGATCACTTTTTCTAAATGTTGTTAATCAAATACAAGTCTATTCTAAATAGATTAAGCCGCTTTGACAAAAATCCTCAATAGTACAAATGATATAGATGCAAGGAAAAATGTTATAAATGTCTATAAATACTTGGAGATAAACGTTTAGCAATTCTTGGAGATGCCAACATTCTTAAAACCACACACACAAAAAGGGTTTAATGTGTAGTTTGTAGTGTTTAACATATAGCCATATTGGATGAAGCATGAGCACCTCAGAAAATAATTTTAATAGATAAAATCTAAGGATTTTATGCTTAAGAATGGATTAAGAGTCTTGAGCACCATATAATGGGACCAATTGGATATATTTGGTATTTCATATATCATCTAGATTATTTATTTTACTTTATTTTGGATTGTGAGGAATGTTATATCTATGCTAAATCTCAGTGACTTAAATTTTGCCTTTGTCCTTTCATATGTTTGTCTTTTTGTACATTCCAAAATTTTGGTTTACCCTGTAAAACATGTAATCTTCTTATATCCTATTTGTATTAAGACACTTTACTCCCACATTGGACAAGTATGATCTTTCATGATGTGCATATGTAATACAAGAGTCCTATTGGATTGGACACCCAATATATAAGAAGAGCATAATAGTGCTTGAGTATGAGGGATTGTTTGGAATTTATTTTCATTCATGAGTCGTATAAAAGAGAGTTTGGTGAAAAAAACTGAACAAAATTTCCTTTTGATCTTGTGATTCGGATTTAACAATTAAAGAAGTTATTAATTACTAACTTTATATATATATATTCTATTTAAAGAAAATACCTGGGTTTTTTAGTCTTTAACAATTTATCATATTTTTATGCATAGTATACTTACTTTAATCTTACCAAGAGGATGAATGAGAGGATAATTTTGTAAAAGGAAAATAACAAAATAAATGGTTAGCTAAACTAACCATGTATAGTCTGAGAGAACAATTACTTTGGTCTTTTATAATTTATCATGTTTCTACTAATTGCTAGTTTCTCTTAGTTCACTTGTGTAGCATCCCACAATTACTGCTCTTGTGAATTTTTATTTCTTACCCAGTTTAAAGTTTAAACAACCATTCATCTTAAATTTCTATTTCTTACTCGTTTACATTGTTTCCGAATGTTCCATGTAACCAATTCAAATTTCAAACTCTTCTGTCTAACCATCTACATATATTTGATCACAATATGTTGCAAACCATTGATTCCCTCCATGACACCATGAAAAACTACAAATTCCATCAAATTCCAAATATGTTAGTTTTTCCCTTAAATTAAATACATTCACCTTACTTTAGAGAGCTAGATAGTTGTATTAAAAGGAAAAGGAGGGAAGCAATTAGTAGAAGACTTTGAAGCAACTTGCATAAGAGTTTGAAGCATTGAATATTTTTCTACTCCTTTGTTTATCTTATTCTAAACTGACCTTTGTTTTATTTTCTTTTTTCCCTTTTTTTTTCAAATGTATGTAATACAATCATTGTATTAGTTAATGATTTATTTCTCTATTTTGTTTCTTTTATATGAAATAATATCTAAAAACTAGAATGTAAATTTAGTTCCAAGCAACTATACTTGTATGCTAGACATGTGTTCTTAACATTATTATTTATTTATCCAAACATTATTGTTCAAAAAGAATGATTTCTCAATTTGTAGCACATATGCATGTATCTATACACATAAAGCTACATTCTAATGTATAATATCCTTAAAAATATTTTTAGTTAGTAAAATAATAAATGAATTGGTTATAAGAGTTGGAATCAAGTTTCTTCCTAAAGAGAATATAAATACTAGGAATTATTATTATTTTATATAAATAAAACACTAATTATAAGGGTGCCAATTATAGTATATATGCATGTCACTTCAATCGTAATCTATAAAAGGTGGTGTAGTCCTTTATGTATATGGTATAATTTAAGAAATAATCTTTATATGCTTGTATATCCTTGTAGTTGCAAACGAGCGAGAAATAGATCGGAGAAAGATAGTAAGGACCTTTATGCTTAAAAGCGTTGCTTCAGCAAGAAGATTACAACAACCACCTTTTTCTTGTAGGAAATTGTTAAAGGCGAATAACGAAAGTCGAAAACACACCCATTTTGAGTTTTGACTCTTAAAACTAATATAAGAATTTTATATGTATTATTGACTTTACATCGTTAAAAATATGAGGTCTTTTCTTTGTATCTTTAAAACAAAATGCATGCAACCAAAATTCACTTTTCTCTGCTATTTATATAAAAGTGAACGATTCAAATTATAGAGTTCACATAAATGATAACAATACAACTAAACTAGAAAAGTGTTACACCATAAGAAAGTTCTTATGTTTAAATTCCCCTTTCTCATTTATATAACAAAATATATGCAGAAAATGGTCATATCTTATCACAACTCACTTTTTCTATATTATTTAAAGAAAAAAATCAAAATCTTAAAAGTGATAGGGTAGTATATAAGTACAAATCACACATTTTTATTTCAATACTAATCCACATAGGGTTTAATTTCTTATTATTAGATCTCCAAAGGATTATTTTGATAGGACAATGTATCAAATATATCATATCCACCATGCATACACCATCGCCATCACTAGTACGATCTAGTTCCTTTGTACCAATAGAGGATCAAGCAAAGAAATATTGGAATATAACATTCTAAAATTAGTAGCTTTATATGATTGACATGATCTACTAAAATCACCAATCTTCTCGCATAAACAATACTTTCATGTATTCTCTATAATTTGAGATGACGATTGAACCTATCTTATTGTAGTTATCACTGATTTATTCAGACTTGGTCTCCATCCTCTTGAAAATATGATGTTAGGTTCATGAAGCATGGGCATTGAGTTATCATCTTTTTTAAGTTGATTCACTTTGAATTCTTGTTGAAATGAAGATCACTTCTGATAATTTCTAAGAATACCATCAAAAACATTATCAAGAGTATCTTCTTTCCCATTTCTTCCAATTTATACATCGTTAAATGAAGGATTATTAATTCCCCATTATGATTTTATATCATGTTAGTGCACATTCTCACTTTTATATATTCGTTGGCTCGACATAGATACAAAAGAAAGACTAGAAATGTCATGGACATGACATAAAAATATTTATTGCCAATAAGTTTTGTTTGACAAGCTCCTTCAACTTGAAATTTGATATCTAGCCAACACTTTCATCACAAATAGAATAGAATAGTCATGAGAAATCTTAAATTTCTTCAAGGTCTTGATATCTTGAAGTTGATTCTCAATAGCAACATATATTTTTCATAGCCAAAATCCAGGTTAACCACTAATACTTGTAACTTATGATTTTTGGCTCTAGAACTGAAAATATCTCCAAAGTGAGTATAGCTATCGATCCAAACCTCTAAAAAATTAATTTGTTAATGCACCCACTTTTTGTTGATTTCATTTTGTGTATTATTGTATCTTGATGTCACTATTATAGTATTATGCATCTCTTTAATTTTCATTTGTTGCTATAGAATGACTTCAAGTTACATTGTGAAGTTAATATTCAAACTATCATTTTTAGTATCTTCCTTGAAATGTTGTTACAATATTGACTTTCTTCATGCACTTTAGGTTTGTATATTGACTGTGGAGCATAAACAATAGGTTTAAGAACTTGTGTGTTTCTATTGGAAGTGCCGCTATTTAATGCATAATCTTGTCAAAATGGCATCTATTCTAATATAAAAAATTGGAAGTTAACCATGTCCGAGTTTAAGTTAAATAATGCTCACCCCCTTCTATACGACTATACCCAAATGATTAAAACAAAAACGAAATCCCTTTTAATGATTTGTTTTTCCTTTTATTGAATGGAAACTATACTGATAAATCGTACAATTAAATCGATTTGAATATGCAAAACAACCACTAAGTCTTCTACTATTTTAAATAGCCAGAAGGGATGGATATATTAAACTATTTATTAATTAAGAAGAGTATATGATTATCAATCTCGTTTAGTAATGCATTAAAACAAAAGGATTATGCCAATCTACTCCCTTGATTATTTTACTAACTATATACCATATTATTCTCCAGTGGCTATATATACAATGTCTCTCTTCACTCACTTCCATCCAAAACACAAATGGCCTTTGTTCCTTCTTCCTTCCTATTTCTTTCTTTCGTATTTCTCTCTCTTTTCATCTTTGTATCCTCAACATCATTAGATCCAGATGATACACAAGAGTTGATTGATAAAATCTGCCACCAAGTTGAGAACTATGATTTCTGTAACAAAACCTTCAATGCAAATACACGTACTACCCATGCAGGCATTGAAGACCTCACACTGATAACAATCGAGGTAGTGTTGGCTAGTGCAACAGATACCTACATATATGTTCTTGAGCTTCTTAACAAGGAGGTTGATGTCGCAATGAGAGCAGATCTTGAAGTTTGCTATACAAGTTACAATATAATTCTGAATTGGTTTGTGGAATCATTTAGGTTTTTTGATGAAAAAGAGTATAAAACGGTACTTGTGTATGAGGGCTATGCACAACTTGAGCTTGTAAAATGTGAAGATGTATTTCGAAGGCATCCAGTTCCTGTGTGCCCACTAACTGAGCAGAATAAGGTTATGACGCAACTTATTAACATGGCATCTGTTTCTGATTGTCTTCTTCTCCAATTATCTCGGTCCTTCACTCTGTCTTTTGATGAGCTTCTTTCAATCATTTAAATCTATGTACTCCTCTTTCCTTCATAGTTTGTTCTATTAGTGGTTGAATTGATGAACCTTGGTGTATCTAGAATATGAAATGTATGGATCTGTTTATCAACTCATTTTCTGTGTTTCGTGTTCTTTCTTTATTCCTAAAAAATTGATAACATTTGAATTTTTAAATCTAGTTTTCTTTTGATGCCATTGAAATGGTGATATTTCCTTTGATATGCATATATGTCATGATCTGTAAGTTTCCAACTTGAGAGAGATAGATAGAGATGATGATCTTTCCTTGGATATTGATACAAATTTACAGTAGCGCAAAGTTAATCTCGAGGTGGCAATAAATTGTCATGATAAAATACAAGATGGAAATAGCATCGTCTAAGACGAAGTTGGAAAAAATATTCATCTATTTTAAGTAACAAAATAATGATAGAATGTATATAAGGAAATCAAAATCCCTTTAAATTTACAGTAGCGCAAATTTACTAAGTTTCTAACACATTGTATTTCCATGATTGCATTATTTGAGTGTGTGTGTGTGTGTGTGTGTGTATGAAAAATCTACTATCTGAGGCTTAAGAACTCAAGGGTCTTGGGCATCATATTGTAACATATATATTGCCTTAAAAAAATGATCTAGACCCTCCATTTGATAGGTCTGGTTAAAAGGATCAAATATGTCAACTATTAACTTGACTAAATAATTTTACCCATTTGATTACACTAGATTATTTTATGGCAGAAATCTATCAAAGAAATGAGGTCAAAATTTCAAAAATATTCTAATCTTCTGCACAAAGTTCCTCATAAGTGAGATCCATTCAACGGTTAATCTTTCCACATGTCAGATTTTGAGGAGAACCCTTATTTTGGGTTCTTATGTTCTAGTCCCTAGACCTTCTTAATATATATTAGGAAAACAATTATATAAGGAAATTATATTACCATATTAATGCTCAAATCTATTTAAGGGATCCAAATCCCTTTAAATCAGCATCGTTGCGATATTGTTATTTCTTTAATTAATATATGTTTGTATGTATACATGTATGTATGTATAGCCAGTGTACGAAAATTTAGTAAAAAACATTGCTTATGGTATATTCTACGAAGATTGATCGTTTTTATTAGTTAAAATATTAATTTTTTCCTAAAAATATTTTTCTTCGTAAAGCCCATTTTCATAACTTGTCTTAGCCCGACTGTTTCGAATATAAAATCTACATATGCTATCATGACCTCGTTCATATCAATCGTCCCTTTTCCAGAGAGGTTAAAGAAATGGACTTCCATCGTTTCTTGCTCTCACTTTTTCTTCCTCTCCTTGTGATCTCCATCTCCTTTGAGCCTTCTTATGCAACATTGACTGTGAATGCTGATGGAAGCTTAATTGACAAGGTATGCAACCTCGCTGAGAGCTATGATTTTTGCAATTCATCTCTCAGTAAGGACCCTCGCACCACTGCAGCTGATCTCAATGGTCTTTGCCTTATATCTATTTCAATAACAATTGATCTAATTCGAGATACATCTGATCGAATTCCTGAGTTTCTTAATAGAGCTAATGATCAGGTGGGCAAGCAGAGGCTCAATACTTGCCAAGAAAATTACATTGTAGCATTAGATAAGTTCTTAAGGGCCTATAAATCATCAAACGCAAGGTCCTACTGGGATGTGATAAATTGGGTCAGAGATGGAGCAAACGAAGTGATTAATTGTGAAGATATCTATAGAAGGACACCGCCAATACGCTCATGCCCAATATCCTTTGAAAATCACAATGTGGTGAAATTAGTAGAAATCACATTGATTATTATCAATTTTCTTGTTGCTTGATCATGTTTATTTGCTTGAGGAAAGTTTTCCTGGCAAAGATTGGAAATAAATATAATTGATTTGAATGCTATTCTAAGAGGAATTTCTAAGACCTTAGATTATGTTTGGTTACTAAAAAAGTTGTAAAAAAGTATAATATTTAGGTAAAAGAATAAGAAGTTAATTTAAAGAAATTATTTGGTTTTATAGAAAAACTTTTCAAGGAAGTGATAAGAAATTTTTGATTGTATAATTTTTATCAGTTTTCTAATGTTCTACACTTGCAAAAATATTTAAGGAATAATAACATATAAGAGATCAATTTTCCTTATATAATTTGAAATGCTCCAGCATTCTCCCTCTTCAGAACATTAGAATACATGTTAGTTAAATTTCCTTCATCTTCCTTCATTCCTAGTACCTAACAAAGCAATATTGTTAAAAACAAGGTTTTTATAAATTATTCATTCTACATGAGAACATTGTTTGGACATATTTTCAAGAGCTAGTGGAGTATGATCACGATTTTTAAAAAGGATATTACAATGGTCATTCACAATATAGCTTGAGTGATCGCTAAGTTACTTCCAAATATAGTGATGTAAATATACCAATCATAATTTTTTTTTTTTGTTATTTTTATAATGGCCTTTATTAAGTTAGTTTGGACCATTATTCTTATTTTAAAATTATCATAGTAATCTTATATTTTTTTTGGAAGGTAAGTAGGGTATTAAATTAATTCAGAAAGATTTATATTCTAGAGTACATGGTTCCATTTGCATCCTTAGCAAGGATGTTAGTCAGATCAAGGGGCAACTCATTAGAAGAAAAGTATACAATATTATCCAGGCTAAGATATAGTCCACCAAGGAGATCAACAACATCATTTGTTTCTCTGAAAGTATACATTCTTGGAATAGGAGCATTGAGGCTTTGATTTTTAAAATAGTGTCTCTGAGTTCCCAAGGTGCCTCCTTAACTGATATACTATCAATGAAGCTAACAACAATAGTAGAATTCAAAGCAATGAGTAGATCATATATGCCAGTCATCTCAGCCATCTTTAACCCTAGCAAAACAGCTTCAAGTCCATGGTAAATTATGCTTACAGGTTTTCTGGCCACAATGTAAGCATGGGGACAAAATCCTAGATGGTCTCTTATTAAGCCTCCAGAACCAACCATGGTATTAGATCAAAAACCATTAACATTCAGTAAGAATCTACAATGCTCAGGTTGTGTCCATCTGAGGCTGGAAGGGGTGGAATGGGTATATCTTGCATCTATACCCAATTAGAGCAAATTTCTCTAGATGACATAGTGTCCTTCAGTTTAAGCTCACCCCCTAGGGCCTTGAGTTTCACATCAGGAAGGATTTTACCAGTAACAAATTCATGAGGGGAGTAGTTGTTCAAGAAAATTATCTGTTTCTCTCCCCTCATAGGTGGTAAATAGTGGTTGAGAATGCCAATTTTTTAATTTTACTATTGAGATCTTTCCCCTAAAAATGTTCAGTGCACCAGGTAACTTCATTATTCCAAGACAAGGGACTTCTTCAGTAGTTACATTGAGAAAGGACATTGATCCATACTTCAGCAGAGAATGGGCAGGCAAAGAAGAGGTGGGATGAAACTCCTTTGCTTTCTTGCATAGAACACACCAAGACCTAGGAATCATACCAAACTTAACAAGTCTATCTTGTGTAAGGAGATGGTTAGACAAGGCCATACAGGAAATAGTTGATTGTTTCAGGATAGAGCTAGTAGGACTAAGTTCTACTATCTTGTGTAAGGAGATGGTTAGGCAGGCCAGCTGATTTTCTAATAGGAAGTTCTACAATAGGACTACGTTTCTTTCATATTGAATTTTCCAATCTTTGAAGCCACCCAGATGGGGATATCCTTGATAGAATAAGAGAAGATCCTGACCTGACTGAGAAATTCACTGATAAGTCTGAGAGGCTGGGACTGCGTGAGAGATGAATCCCAAACACCGTCATGAATAAGGAGTTCCACTTTACTAGATAACTAAAAGCCTTCTCTATCGATTTTCCTACAAGACAATTGATTAATCATAGGACTAGATGGTAACAAGTTGTCCCACCATAGCCACGTGTCCTTACCATTAACAATGTCAAAAGAGATGAGTTTCTTTGCCATTTCCCTACAGTTGAGGATTTTCCTCCATGTCCAAGTGCACCTATAAGGAATAGAAAACGACCAAAAGCTTCTGCTTTTTTATAAGGTGCTACTTCACCCATTACAGCCAAATAGATGTGCAACTGATGACAATCATCCATATGAATCTTAGTGTAGTGACAATATTTTGTTTGCACTCAAGCCTTAAGTATGAAGCTTCAACTCTGAGCATTAAAATCCTATGATTTCTTAAATTCAACCCTTTTAATTTCAAGATTGTCCTTTTGGCCATTAAAAATACATATCTAGTAGGTACAATCAGAATAGGTTTGTCTACTCTGCGAAAAATTATCTTGATCAAGATGAGTCTCAAAATGTTATATAGAAAATAATGAAAGTTCAAAGAAAAATAAAGTGTATCAAATACTACCTAAGATTATCTATCCAGAAGCCAACCTAAAGTAAATTCTGAAACTACTTTTTTTATGAATTTTGAATGAGCTCAATTACTTACATACACAACAGATCAACAAGCATAAAAAAATAGGAAAACCTATCATAGACGCATCAAAAAATCCAGACAAAATTACCACTGATGATATAGTTCTAGATTTACAATACATCCAAGGAAAAATGAAATCGAACATGATTTACAATTAAAAATAAATCTTGATTAATTTTCGTTAACAGACACAAGAACTGTTGAGCAGTAAAGATATGTCATAAGAGCTAAACAAAATGCATGAAAGATTATGGAAATTTAATAATGGAAGATTCAAGAGTTATCTTCCAAACGGTTTAAGCGCCAAGAGAGTTACATCTTTGGTTTGAGACCTAAAAATCTCAAAACTTGCACATTTGAGAGAAGCAGAAATGAAGAATAGCTAAATGAACAGATTCAATACAGATACTTGATCAAGGTAAGAGGAGTTAAGAGCTTTTACCTTGTTGCAGGCTTGAATGCTTTATCTAGAGGTTCTCCAAGGCTTAATCAATGAATCCAAAAATCCAAAGCTCCTTATACAAGACCTTGAATCAAGGTCTTCATATATTAAGTAGAGATGAAGATGAAAGAAGTATATGGGACTAAGGTAGATTAGGGCTAAGAAAAGGATAGATGAAGCTCTACAAAATGCAGGTTTAATGAAGGCTGAAGAAGACTTTTAGTTAAAGGAGAGAAATGAGAAAAAATGTCAAAAAAGGCTCTAATTTGGGAAATACTTTGGCTTATATAACTAGGGACACAAAATGTAAACAAATGACGATGGGAGGGAAAAAGTGAGTTTGGATTTTAAAAATACCTGTGTTGGGGGCCCGGGTAGCTAATAATCACGTGCTATCCATTCCTAGAACTACTCGTTAGCTTCTAATGGGTGACTTTTAAATGTGTAACAACCGATTTGTTGGCACAGGTGTGTCCTTATCCTTTCTGCAAAAACCATAGTAACACCTCACCGGATCTTGGTCAAAGGTTTGAGATACGAGTACTTGTAATGTATGACTAAGAGCATCTCCAATCGTTTCTCTATCTTTTTCTCTATTTTAGGGGTAAGTTTGGATCAAAAGTCAAATTTAGGGAAGCGCTCTCTAATGCATCTCCCTATACTTTGACTCAAATCTTTTTAAAAATTTTACTTTCATCCCTCAAGTTCTCTCTAATGGTGTTTAGGGATGGGGTTTGGAGAGCAATTTTTCTACTGGGATTTCGGTCAAGATAAAAGTGAGTTTCAGTTGGGGTTTTAATGGGTTCTACTAGGGATGTGCGCAGGGTAGAAGGAGA
>JAUPMG010050417.1:0-13916 GCA_031762675.1 Pachysandra terminalis | reverse complement strand
TTTGGGCCAAAAACTTGATGCCATAGTGCATTGTTCCCTTGAGATATCGAAGTATTCTTTTTACTGCTTTCATGTCCCCTTCTCTTGGATCTTGAAGTTTTTGACATACTTTTTTGATGGCTTGAACGATGTCAGGACGAGTATAGGTCAGATATTGCAAGGCTCCCATAAGGCTTCTATACTCCTTTGCTTCGATTTTCTTCATATCTTGAGAAGTGGCAAGAGGTTTGAGGGCCTTTGGATTGGAGTGAGAGCTTTCCAATAGTTTGGCACGAGTCATGAGATCCTTAGCATATTTATTCTGTGATAGCGTAATTAATACCTCTAGAGATGGGATGAACCTCCAATCCAAGAAAGTAGTGTAGATCACCAAGGTCTGTTAGAGCAAACTCCGAGCTTAATTTGACGATGAGATCTTCGATGAACTCGTTGTTTCATGTAAGAACAATGTCATCATCATATATTAGCATTAGGATAGTAATGTTTGGTTGGTGCAATATAAATAGTGAGGGATCGGCATTGTTGCAAGCAAAACCAATATAGTTAGAAAATTTGATAAGCATTCAAACCATGCTCTTGGTGCTTGTTTTAGACCAAAGAGTGATTTGTGCAGTTTGCACACAAAGTGGGGTAATTTGGGATCTTGAAATCCGAGAGGTTGTTCTATATTCACTCTCCTTTAGATGCCCGTGAAGGAAAGCGTTTTTTACATCAAGTTGTCGCATACTCCATTTCGAGGTAACGGCAATAGCTAGAACGACTCAGATGGTAGTGGCTTTGACTACGGGGCAGTAGGTCTCTTCATAGTTCATTTCTTCGATTTGGTGTATCCTTGGGCAACCAAGAGAGCTTTGTAGCGTTCTATGGTTCTATTTTCTTTGAGTTTGATTCGGAAGACCCATTTTGATCCTACTACATTAGTGTCCGGAGGTCGAGGTACAAGGGTCCAAGTTTCGTTATCATGAAGAGCTTGAATTTCATGATTCATAGCGTCTTGCCATGTAGGGATTAAGATAGCTATCTTGAACGATTTAGGAACAGTGAGGGTTGTTGTGGTTGTAAGTGCAGCGTGAGGCTCTGTGTCCCAGTTTTGAGAAATTTTAGCCCGAAGTTGTTGAACTTCTTGAGCAAGGGTTGGATCGAGGTTGGGATTTGTATTCAGCCTTCTTCTTGTTATCATAGTATGTTTGTTCTGATTTGCATCTGCACAAGGAAGATTGTGATCAATAAATAAATTGGTGCTTAAGTCGAGTAAAATATTACTTGTAGGTGTGAAAGGGTCCGAGGTAATGTGGATATTTGATCTTGACAATTTGTCGACAGTGAGATGTTTGGCGTAGTGTCAATGCTGGTGGTGAATATATCGTGAGAGGTTTCTTGTAAGGGGTCATGTGAGGTCTCCTGTAAGAGGTCGTGTTCAACGACCTGTATGGGGGTGCTAGTGGTTGAAGTGTTGGGTTGTATGGAGTCACCATTAGGTGACGAGTTGTCCTGCTCCTGGTTGGGTGCATCAAAATTAGAGTCAATAGGAGATGGGATAGTTTTTATGGAGCATTCATTCCTAGTTGGTGTAGGAGTGAAAGACTTCCCTTTTTGTATCCAAGTGTCAGATTCAGGGAAGCTGATAACTTCTAGATTTTCCTGCAAAATAATAGCTTGATTAGGAGCACAAGGAAAGATACATTCGTCAAATACGACATGTCTAGATATATATATTCTGTTAGTAGAGGGATCAAGGCACCTATATCCTTTGTGTATAGGGCTATATCCCATAAAAATACATGGGTAGGTTCTTTTTGAAAATTGGTTCTTTCCATAGTCTCGTAGGTATGGAAAGCACCTGCATCCAAAGATTCTTAGCCTACCATAATCAGGAGTTCGTTTGAAAAGTTTGAAGGGTGTTTCCAATTTTAGAGTAGTGGAGGGCATGCGATTTATTAAATAAACGGCAGTAATAAAGGCATCCACCCAATACTTGGATATTCGGAGCCAGTGGTGCATTGTGATTTGAAGCCAAGCAATGTCCTCTTGGACAAAGACATGGTTGCACATGTGGGTGACTTCGGCATCACAAAAGTATTAGCAAAATACAAATCAGAAACACAAACTACAACTCTCAGCACATTTGATTATATAGCATTAGGTAAACTATCCTCTTCCCTACTAAATTTACCATTTCAATGATAGTTTGGTAGTGAAAAAATATAACAAAATGAAAAAAATAAAATAAAAAAAAAATTAAACTTGCCATCAACAGCAACATACCATAAATTGTCAAAACTACAACCTAGCAGCACAATTAGTGATTGCAAAGGATATACTAGTCCATTTTTATTGGTTTAAGCTTGAGACAAGATTCTTGCCTACTCAAGCTAAACCCATTTGACACGTAAGACACTCTAGTCTATATTATAGTTCCACCAATCAAAGCTTAAATGTGTTAAGCTTCATCATCTAATAAATATTTGAAAAAATATCCAATTTGTAAAATAATATGTGCAGCATATGTGACAGTGGCCTAGGAGTGTAATATAGTCTTTTTCTAAGTAAAAGAGTAGCAATTTGAAAAATAACTAAATGATAAGAAAAAATCTATAAATGTCATAAGTATATATGAACATGCCATCATATAGTAAGCATCTATGTTGAAATATACAAATTAGATCGTTTTGTTTATAACACACATAACATGCTAAACAATCAAAAATGACATGGATACTTTTTTTCTCTGATCCATGCATGTATGTATGTGAATGTCTAAACAAAATACCTATGTGTGATACACACGCATATGCTTGATTGGAGATGGGTTGATAGATTACATGGGATTTTTACCAAGAATACATATAACTCGAACACCATGTGACCTACATCATTCTAGTAAACTTCATATAAAATTAGATTGCACCTGATGCATGTCTTTAGTATTAACAAAAACGAAAATTAAAACTTGAGATATCATGCAACAGAATATGGTTCGGAAGGAAGAGTATCAACGAAAGGAGATGTTTACAGCTATGGCATAATGCTGATAGAGATATTTACAAGAAAGAAGCCTACAGATGAACAGTTTGTCGGAGGATCAAGCTTGAGGCAATGGGTGAATTCCTCTTTTCTATATTCAATAATGCATGTTGTTGACGTGAACCTGTTCATAAGAAATCAAGATCGTACTGGACAAACAGCAAAGCTTTCACAACATTGCTTGTCATCCATTATGAAGCTGGCTCTGATGTGTTCAACAGAATTTCCAGAGGAGAGGCTTAATATGAAAGATGTTGTAGTTAGACTTGCAAAGATCAAACAACATTTGCTACATAGATGAATGGGATGCTCTTCTACATAATTTAATGCGATATGAATATTTTGTCTTTTTAAAGAATGCATAAGAGAAATGAAAGGGAGATGTCATTTTAAAGTTTCCCTTAAATTTAAAACATTACTACCTTCCTCAAACACAATTTTTAGAAACAACACAGTTCTGCTCTTCACCAAAATGGGCATCCTGAAGAAACGGTTCCATCCAAATCAGCTTTCAAGGGTGTCATCAAACACCTCAATACTACGGAGGAAGGCCTTTTTGCCTGGCCCTTAGGAAGCTCCACCAATGGAACCTAAAAGAGGTTACGGAGCTTACACGAGTTGGTTCTTGTTTATATTTCCCAGTCGGTTCATAAAGTAGGCAAGTTACAGTTAAGCACACACTATCTGATACCCAAATACCAACCCAAACCAGGCTCAATCCACTACCAATTCTCTTATTGAGAACCTTTTATGCATATAATAATATGAGTTTTCTTTTTCATTCTTATTTAAAATTTGCGTCCTGTTACTGTTACTCCATATCAATAGGGGCAGGTTCGGGGCTGGGTTTTAATCATTCTAACTTGTCCCTATTGGAGTCCCACCAATACTCAACCCTATCGAGTCAGGTTTGACCCGACTGTACTACAAATAAATACTGTTTTTTAGTTAAATTTATGATTTTTTTAACATATATATTTACACAAATATATAAATAACATGTAATTGAATGGCAATGAGGTAAGTTACAATTGGGCTGAGCCACACTAGACAGTAACCCCAACCCAATTTATGGGTTACCAAACCCAAACCAATATGGGCAAGGCAGGTTACCCATTTAACCCGCCACATAGCCATCCCTATGCATATGAGATTGCCGGCCATCACCACATTGAACAAATCAAAAACACATTATCACAAAGTGAGACAAACTAGAAGAGGACAGATCGGCGTCATCTAAAATATGTTTATATGCTTGACTCTTTCAACAATCTCTCAGGCAAAATACCTCAAGTACTTTTCAACATTTCTTCAGTAGAAACGATTTCATTCATAGTTAATAACCTGTCGGGACATCTTCCAAAACTCACTGGCCTTTCACATCCTAATCTTAGGAAAATCCTCCTACAAAGCAATCAAATCACAGGAAATATCCCAAGTTCCACCTCAAATGCTTCAAAACTCACTCCTCTAGAGCTATCAATGAACTTGTTTAGTGGAGAGGTACCCACGACTTTGGGAAATCTACAATTCCTTGCAATCCTTAATCTACAAAACAATCAATTGACAAACCAACCAGGCACAACAGAGCTCCAATTCCTAACTGCTTTGACTAAGTGTAGAGAGCTGATAGATTTGGTCATAGGGCCCATAGTGTTAGGGATCGGACCAGGACGATCCCCGAGTTGGTCCGATCCCGATATACAACACAAAAGCCTCAACTCGGTCCGATCCCGAGATGGATCGAGTTGAGGTTTTTTTTTTTAATTAAATTTAGATTGTCTGTCTCGGCCGATCCAACTCGGGATTGACCAAGAACGATCCCGATCCTGTTTCCGAGTTCAAACACTATGATAGGGCCTAATCCACTTAACGGTATACTTCCAGACTCCATGGGGAATCTTTCAAGCTCGCTTATACTCTTCAATGCTGATGGATCCCAGATCACGGGGAGGATTCCAACAACAATTGGCAACTTGAGCAACTTGGTGATACTAGAATTAGCCGGCAATGACTTGATTGGAACCATTCCATCAACTATAGGATCCTTAAAAAGGCTTCAAAGATTTCATCTTTTTGGTAACAAGATACAAGGACCCATTCCAAATGAGATATGCCAATCGACATTGTTGGGTGAATTGCGTATGGATGGAAACAAGCTCTCCGAAGCAACACCAAGCTGCATAGGCAATATTAGCACACTACAAGTACTCTCCCTTTCTTCCAATGCATTAACATCAATGCCTTCGAATCTATGTAGCCTCAGAAATATTTGGCTTTTGAACCTATCGCTTAACTCCCTGCATGGATATCTCTCTCCAGAGATTGGAGATCTTATGGTTGTGCAAGTACTTGATCTATCAAACAATCAACTATCAGAGAATATTCCAAGTGTAATATCCAACCTCAAGATGTTGAAGGCTCTCAATTTGTCAAACAACTCATTTCACGGAAATATTTCTGAATCCTTTGGCAATTTGGCAAGCTTAGAAGCTATGGATCTCTCTTTCAACAATCTATCAGGAACGATCCTCAAGTCCTTGGAGAAGCTTCTAGGTCTCAAGCTTTTGAATCTTTCATTTAATAGACTAGAAGGAGAAGTTCCAAATGGAGGAGCTTTTGCAAACTTCACAGCCCAATCTTTCCTAGGAAATTATGAGTTATGTGGGGTCCAAGACTACAACTCCAAGCTTGCTCAATTGAAACTCACAAAAAATAGAGGAAAAAAAAGCTTCTGCTAATGTATGCTCTTCTTCCAATCAGTCTGGTAATGTTCTTGGCTGTGGTATTGTCAATCATCCTGAAGTATCAAGTGAAGAGAAGGAAAATCATACCACTAGATAACTTACTAGCTGGAACACAACACAGAATGATTCCTTACCACGAGCTTCTTCGTGCTACAAATAACTTCAATGAAACAAACTTGCTTGGGATTGGAAGTTTTGGCTCTGTATACAAAGGACTAATGTCTGATGGGATGATTGTCGCAGTAAAAGTCCTGGATCTCCAAGTTGAGGGTGCAGTGAAAAGTTTTGACGCAGTGTGAAGCATAGTGTTTAAACTCGGAAATCAGCTCGGGATCGGCCGAGACGGACCAGCTGCATTTACTTAAGAAAAAAAAAAACCTTGGATCATTGCGATCCCGAGATGGATCGCCCGATCCATAGTGGGATCGGAACGATCCAGATGATTTGGGGTTTTTCTCGGCTCGGAACCAACTCGGGGATCGTCCCCTTCCGATCCCTTACACCATGGTGTGAAGTACTGAGGAATGTTAGACACAGAAACCTAGTGAAAATCATAAGCTCCTGTTCCAATCTTGAAGTAAGAGCTTTGGTTCTTGAATACATGCCTAATGGAAGTCTCGAAAAATGGTTATATACTCACAACTACTGCTTGGATCTCCATCAGAGAATAAATATCATGATAGATGTTACATTGGCCTTGGAATATCTCCATCACGGATATTCGGAACCAGTTGTGCATTGTGATTTGAAGCCAAGCAATGCCCTCTTGGACGAAGACATGGTTGCACATGTGGGTGACTTCGGTATCACAAAAGTATTAGCAAAATACCAATCAGCAACACAAACTACAACTCTTGGCACATTTGGTTATATAGCACCAGGTAAATTATCCTCGTCAATCCCAAATTTACCATTTCAATGATATTTTGTTAGTGAAAATATATACGAAAATAAAATAAAATAAACTGAAATTTGGCATCAACAGCAACATACCATAACTTGTCAAAACTACCACCAAGCAGCATGATTAGTAGTTGCAAAGGTTAAATTAGTCCATTTTTCCATTGGTTTAAGTTTGAACCAATATAGTTCCACCAAATTATAGGTTAAATGTGTTAAGCTTCTTCATCATCACCATCATCGTCACATGCCTTATTCCAACTAGTTGGAGTTGGCAACAAGAATCCTATTTCTTCATCCCAATCTGTCAAAAACCATATCTTTAGTCAAATACGTGTATGCAAATCCTTTTTGATCGACTCCATCCAATCTCTTTTGGGTCTTCCTCTCCCCCTCTAAGAAACTTCAATGATTTCTCTCTCGCACCTTCTCACAACTGCTTCCCTAGGCCTTCACTTTACATGCCCAAAACATTTTAACCCACTTTCCCCTGTCTTATCTCCTAATTGAGTCACACCCAAACAACCTCAAATATATTCATTCATCACCTTATCTTTCCTAGTCTTCTCACACATCCATCTAAACATTCTCAACTCAACAATGTTCATTCTATGCATATGCTGCTTCATTGTCCAACATTCCACGCATCATAGGAGGCCTAATGGCTATCCTATAGAATTTTCCTTTTAATTTGAGTGGAACATGTTGATCGCATAACACTCTAGAAGCACTTCTCCACCGAAGCCATCTAGATCTAATTCTATGAGCAACATCCTCATCAATATTTCCCTCTTTATGGATAATTGATCCTAGATAACGAAATTGATTGCTTTTAGGAATCGTTTGATTTTCGATTCTAATTGTAGCTTCACCTCTACTATTGTTTATGTGAAGTTACATTCCATGCAAGGTCATCCATGTCGATCTAATTTGGCATGTCACTAGGTTGACCTATCGACAGGTCACTGACATGAGGAAAAAAAGGAAAATCTAGGGGAAATGTGGGATTTTTTATCGGTTTCCCTCCCCCAAGTTTTAAACAACCTTAATAGTATCTAAATACGTCATAATACATCCAAAAAAAAAAAAATCTACATATCAAGGGACATTGCTTGAGGGAGGTTCACCTACTCATTGTGGGTGTACAAGCTATGTAAAAATTGATGTAATATGATCTACTTAAGCTATATCCTCATACATTGCACATCTTGCAACTAAAAATACATAAAAATAAGCAAATAAGATACATACTATATCAATTTTAAATCATAATTTCAAATTTTTTCAATTTGTTTTTATTTATTTTTATTTCACAGAATAGTTAAACAGCAATTTAAATTTTACTAACATACAATATTTATTTCAATTTATTTCATTTTTTATTATTTTTTCCCATGTCACCACATGTCGCTGACATGTCGCTCACATTGAGAGAGGGGAAACATCGAAAAAATTTAAATTTTTTCCCCATGTCACTGACATGTCGCACGTTACCAAGGTAAAAACGATTTACCCTCAGGTTTCATGACCACCCCTTTGTCGAAATCGGCGACATGTCACCAGACATGGGGGCATGTCGCCGACATTGTAAACACTGATTCCATGAACTCGGTCTTTGTTCGCCATATTCTAAAACCTTTTCATTCCAAGGTCTCCCTCCATAAATCTAATTTTTCATTTACTCCTCTCTAGTTTGGTCTACTAAAACTAAATCATTCGCAAAAAGCATACACCAGGGCACCTCCTCTTGAATACGGGTAGTTAATTCATCCATCATTAAAGCAAAAAGATGGGGACTCATAGCTAAAACTTGATATAAACCTATCTTTAATGAGAACTCATTTGTCTCGTTGCCTACAGCTATCACCCTAGCTACCGCTCCCTTATACATGTCTTTAATAACCTTGATGTATCTAATTGGTACCCTTCTACTCAAAACCCACCAAATTAAATCTCTAGGGACTATCATACGCTTTCTCTAGATCAATAAAAAAAACATGTGAAGATCTCACTCATAGTGTTTAAACTCGGTATCGGATCGGGGATCGTCCCGGTCCAAAACCGACTCGGATCGCCAATCCAACTTTGGATTGGACAATCCCAAACGATCCAAAAAAAATAGTTTAAAAAAATAGAAAAAAAAAAAGGAGCGGAAGCTGGTGGCTTATGCTTTGTACAGTAGACCAGGGTTTGTCCATTTTGGTCTTTTCACTCCTTCCTCTTTGAAAATGTCGTTTTCTTTGAGAAACCCTAACAAACCAACTTTTGCAGCTTACCCACAGTTATTTAGAGAGAAATTCCACCATTGTTGAGTGTTGTAAGGATTGCCTTTGTTCAGAAAAAAAAATATTTTAACACTATGATCTCACTTATCTCTAAACTTCTCCATTAATTGTCTAGACCAATCCGTTAAGTTTCATCATCTATTAAATATTTTAAAAATATGTCCAATTTATATAATAACATATACATATATGTGAAAGTGTCTTAGGAGGGTAATGTAGTCTTTTTCTAAGAAGAAGAGTGGCAGTTTGCAAAATAATCGAATGGTTAAATTTCCTTATAACAAAACCTCCATAAATGGCATATGTATATATGAACGTGCCATTATAATGTAAATGCATCTATATGGACATATATAAATAAGATATTTTCGTTAATAACACATAAACATGCTAAACAATCAAAAAATGAGAAGAATAAATTTTTTTTCTCTTATGGATCCATTTATGTATGTGAATCTCTAAACAAATTATCTATATATGATACACATAGAGACACACATATCCCGGATTGGAGCTAGGTTGATAGCTTAGATGGGATTTTGACAAAAAATTCATTCCTGTGATTTATCCCATACTTGTAAACTTCATACAAACTGAATTGCACCTCATGCATGTCTTTAGTCTTAACAAAAACTAGAATTATAACTGTTTGAGATATCATACAACAGAGTATGGTTCGGAAGGAAGAGTATCAACGAAAGGAGATGTTTACAGCTATGGCATAATGCTGATGGAGATATTTACAAGAAAGACAAAAGGGTTGTGCATTGCTCGCAATGCCATGGGAGTGGACATAATAAAAAAACTTGCAAGAATCCTATTTGATTGTAGAACTGTTTTTTGTGCATTGCTATCGTTATTGCAGAGTTGTATTGTGTACTGTTTATTGTACTTTGTTATCGTTATTCCAGAGTTGTATTGTGTATTGTTTATTGGATTTTCCTATTGTTATTGCGTAGCTACACTATGTTTAATAATTATGCCTTTAAATGCTTGTAAATCCGTAGTTATTGCATCATCATCTTCTTCTGGTCGTATAGATGGAACATTTGTTTGTCCGTGCCGACGGGGCGATTGTGTTCGGCTTACTTCACACAATAAGGATAACCCAGGTCGAATTTTCTACAGGTGTCCTCATTAAGCCTACAGATGAATTGTTTGTCGGAGGATCAAGCTTAAGGCAATGGGTGAATTCCTCTTTTCCAGAGTCAATAATGCATGTTCTTGACGTAAACCTATGGACAAGAAACCAAGAAGGCACTGGACAAACAACAACACTTTCACAACATTGTTTGTCATCCATTAAGGAGCTGGCCCTAATGTGTTCAAAGGAATTTCCAGAGGAAAGGCTTAATATGAAAGATGTTGTAGTCAGACTCACAAAGATCAAACAACAGTTGCTACATGACAACAATATTAAAGCCAATACATCATAATTGACTACCACGAGAGAGGCCTAATTTAAAGAGTGCATTTAATGTGTAGGTATAGAACCAATTTATATCTATGGGTGCTTATATGTTTGAATGTGTACATGTTTTCATAATAGAACAGTATTTAATTGAAACTTTCGATTGAATTTTCCTGGGTAGACTCAGAAAATAACAACTAGGTAGGTGAGATTAATCATGTTTTTCAGATGCATGACGACTAATGATTTCTTCACTTATCTTCACTGACATTTAGAAAAGCCAAACTCTTCCTAAAGGCACTTTTTTTTTTTTGATCAGTAATGTAAAGATTTTATTGATATTAAAGACTAATAAGGAAGTACACATTAGATGACAAGAATACAAAGAGTGTACACAACACAGGAAACAAAAAACAAATAGGATCTAAGCTGACTTCCCAAATGCCCCTCTTGACAAACGACCACCCCCAAAAAGATAAGTACTAAGCACCCTATAATCACCCAGTAACCTAGTGTTGCCTAAACCAAGACCACTTTCCAAAAGAATCATCACCAAAAACAGACAGTAAGTCAAGCTGGGATGAGTCGCCAAGCTCCAGCCAACCAAGGTTGAGATCACCTTCCAAATTAATAACGACACCTGTACTTCCTTCACATTAAAGGTCCTGTTGTTGCGCTCTAACCACAATGACCAACATACAACTGCTGGCCACAAATTCCAGAAATAGCCTTGTCTACTCTTGATCTTCTTCCATTCCCAACAAGCCAAAGCCTCCTTAAGCTTCCCTCGCATAACCCAGGATCTTCTAAATCTGCATAGCAATGACAACCATACCTTACAAGCCACTTGATAATGTAGAAGAAGATGATCAACTGATTCTGCTTCCTTCTTACACATAATACATCCATTAGGAATAGATCACCCACGATGAATTAAACGATCTATAGTCAATAGCTTATCTAGAGACACCAAGAAAAAAAGGTCACTTTTGAAGGAGCTTGCGACTTCCAAATGATGTTTGTAACATTAGATTCCGAGCTGCCCTGAGAAAAAGATGAAGAAAAGGACTTTACCAAGAAACTAACGCTACCATCCCACCTTCCAACTTTTTATTCTTGGACTTTAACAAGAATAAAAGGACTCTTCCTAAACGCACTTTGCCTATCGCCTCACAACTCTATTTTCTTTTGTATGTAGGACGTCAACTCTTTTCGTTTTCACTTCACTTCAATCATAGATCTGAATAGAGCAATGTCAAAAACTCAAGCAATCAACGCCCCAATGAAACCTTAAAATTCTGAAGCTTAGGTCTTTCACTCGTTTAATTAGTATAACTCCAAGATTATAATTGGCGTTATTGTTTTAGGTGAACCAGGCTGTTCCGCACTCGTCCAAATGGTCTTAGGTAATTCCCACAACGATCACTCAGACATTGAAACTCAAATCTTCTTCCTAATTGAACCCACATGATTCTTAACGAGAGAGAGAGAGAGAGAGAGAGAGAGAGAGAGAGAGATGATCCTATGTACAACCTCCAAAATGAATTCAGTTCTGAGATTGTTGCTATCCAAAGGTTAAAGACTGGACAGATGACAAACTGAATTTTGGTGGAGTATAATGCTGCATGTGGTTTTGGATAGAGCTTAAATTATCTTGTTAAAATTTTGCATTGCTTCATGAAATAGTTGTTCCATCAAAACAAATGAACCCTAGAAGAGACTGATGAATAACCTTTGGTTAGAAACAGCTAGCAGTATAACAAGCTTAACACCATTTCCTGGCAAACTAATTCTTCCAGCACAAGCTAAAACTTTGATATTTTCTCTAACCAATTCCACCCAAGTCTTTTTCAATCTTTCTGAACCCTTTTGGATTCTCCAACAAGCGATACCTTCTCAAAGCACTGGAATTCTTTGTTTAATATGTTCAAATTGTTTAACTGACATTCCCTTGTTTCTTATTTGAGCAACTCCTAAACTCTCTTGGATACTTTTGTTCTTTAACTTGCCTAATCTTTTCATCTCAGCACTCTCATCTAAGCTGCATTCATCATATGGACACGCTGTTCCGGCACTACCTAAAACTCATCTCAACTTACTAAGTTGGTTCAATAACCATTAAAGAGGATTTAAATTTCAGTTTAAGTTACAGATGGCAATGGGGAGGGTTAAAACAGTTAACCCGCCATAAGTTAGGGACGTCAATCGGGCAGGTTAAAGAGGTAATCCACCAAAACCCAATCCTATAAGACAGGAATTAGTTAAGCCAAAAATTGGATAGGGGTTGGATTGAAATTATAAAGCCTGCCCTGTTGCCGTGAAGTGTGATTAATCACATATATTATATATAAAAAGGAGTGAATATATATTTAAAATATAAAATACATATTTAAAACATAAGATGAATATTGTATTGAGCTCTTGTGAAATTGTTGTCTGTATCACACTAGTTCAACCCAACCCGTTGCCATCCCTGTTACCCATTGTCTTGTAATACATAACAGAATTTAAAAGGGAAAGCTCTTGAAATTAGGTTTGAAAAATTCAATCACTAACTCGATGAGCCAAACCCTAACCCGCCCCTAACCCGAGTTAGGGGTTACCAAACCCTAACCATTAGGGGCGGGGCGGGTTACCCGTTTAACCCAACCCGTTGCCATCCCTGTTACCCATTATCTTGTAATACATAACAGAATTTAAAAGGGAAAGCTCTTGAAATTAGGTTTGAAAAATCCAATCACTATTTGACCCTAAGATGAATATTGTATTGAGCTCTTGTGAAATTGTTGTTTGTATCCACTAGTTCAACTTTCAAGGATGGCTCATTCAATTAGTTGAACACTGATTACACAATCCGAGTGTTTTTAGTCCTTTGTTCGACTCCTTTGTTCACTCCTTTGCTCGACTCTCCTTCTATTCCTAACCAAAAAAGCAAACCCCACTGAAGTACAACCAATTTCGCTTAAACCCACACGGGTTAGCTCAACTGGCAGGCTCTCCAACTCAGGAACTAGAGGTCCCATGCTCGAGTCCTCGGACTTACCTAATACATGGTCCTTGTGGGTGGGGCCATGTATCCGAGGTTTACCTTGTCCCCACTAAGTGAGGTCGGGGGTTCCATGTCACAAAAAAAAAATCTGTTTTTAGCTTAAAAGCACTTTTTCCTATTCTTGCAATGTTTTTTGAGGTATTCATTCTAAGAGTTTTTGTTTTCATTCTAAATCATACTCTACATATAAACCATGTTTTGGAATTTTATTACATGAATCTATGTATTTCACTTGAAATACATAGATCTAGCTGCCTATTTTTCAAGAAATATGCAATGTTCTTAGAGATTTTTAAAAAATTATAATTTGCTTTTTTTTACCAAAAAAAAAAAAACTTTTAAACAATATTGTTTTGACTTAAAGTTTCTACATAAGAAGAATCGAAGGCAGATATATCAGCTTAATATATTAATCATAATGTTTGAAAAAATAATGTTTGGATATAAAATAATTTAATATTTTTAAATGAATGATTCAATAGTGTCTTAAGGTTTAAAAA
>JAUPMG010050387.1:0-13917 GCA_031762675.1 Pachysandra terminalis | reverse complement strand
ATATATGTTTATACCAAATATTTATATTTTATGCATATAACTTCTCTCTCTCTCTCTCTCTCTCTCTCTCTCTCTCTCTCTCTCTTTTTAATCTTTTTATATGAAGCATTAAACCCTTATATTTTGTTATATTTTTATTTTCTTTTAGTGAGATTTACTTATATTTTATATTTGTATTCTTACAATATCAAAGTTTAAAGTCTCGAGACCAGGGACCAGTCCGGTTCCAGCCGATCTCGGTTCAAACTGGCGGTACCGGCCAATCCGGATCTAGTACAAAAAATGGACCGCTCTTAAATTAAAAAAAAAAAAAAAAAAAAACATCGAATCGATCGTCTAACTGATGTTACCGATTCAGGACTGATCGATACCTGACTGATTCAAATTGATATCGGTTTGGATCGTCTAATTTATAAATATATAAAAAGAAAAAAAGTTGGACCTGTTGTACTAGTCCTGTCCAAACCCTCACGATACACAAGTTGTATCGTGGCTTGGGACCAGACCGGTAAGAACCGAATCGGTCCGATCCTTTAAACTTTGTACAATATAATATTTTTAATGATAGGGTTACTAGTGGGGGTCCAACTAGGTTCGGTTTGGGTTGGGATGACCTCAACCCAACCCCAAACCGACTTCCTTGAAGGTCAACCCAAACTCAACCCAACCTAATTTGAAACTCGAACTATGAAACCCAAACACCAAACCGATTTTATTTTGGAAACCCTAAACCCAACCCAACCCAAACAATAATTTCGAGTTGGTTTGGATCGGGTTGATAAGCACAATCACAACTGGAGTTGTATATTTAGGCTAAAACCAACCTAATCAATATGCAAATACTTAATCAAATCTAACTTACCAACACATTCAACTGCAACAAATCATAATGCTTATCAAACCATAAACGTGAGGCTACCTAGATTGGTTATGAAACCATAAACTATATTATGATTCAGGCATCAAGGAAAAGTATTAAGAGACAGTTTCCCCTTTCATTTTCTTGATTGATTTTATATTGCATTCGAATCATGAAACTAACTATTCTCTAAAAATATGGTTCTTGATTTCATACTTCTAACATATATATTATGTATATTACTAACCAGATTAATTCGATTTAGGTTTCGGGTCAAGTCGGATTATCCAAAGCCCTAACTCAAAACCGATCTGCATTAATTTGGGCACAGGGAAATGCTAAAGACCATGATTTGCTCTCCAATTAAGTAGAATCAATCAACCATTAATTAAGAGCAGTTCAATATCCTAAGGACAAGTAATTTATGTATGATCTACTCAATATTCAGTTGAGGCCCCACCAATATTGATCTGCTAAAAGACTAATTTGTGTATCTATAGTAGTTATCTACCATGTAATTTAAATGTGATCTATTCAATATTGATCTGCTAAAAGACTAATTTGTGTATCTATAGTAGTTATCTACCATGTAATTTAAATGTGCTTCAGTTTATGGTAAATTTAATAGAGACTATAACTTCTTGCCTAGTACTGATCAGCCATCCATGGAGCCAACACTCGTCAGATCTCTATCTTGATGTAGCCGTAAATGGATATTTATGGATTCTAAAATATTGAGAGAGAGGTTATTAATGTGACAGATATTGGATGCCTAGAAATAGAACATAAAAAGAAGAAGAAAAAAAAAAAAGGAAGTAAAATCAAAGAAAATTGCAGATACCGAATTCATCAATATCAAGAAAAAGATAAATATAATAAATGTATAGTGATTGCAAATATTGAAAACTGATTTGCTCCAGTTTGATCATTGTGGGATTGGTGGTTTCATAACAAGAGTAATATCAAAAGCTGTTTTCAGGTGACCTTCAGTTAAATTGCACATAAAGTAGAAATCTGCAAAAAAGAAAAATCGAATTTGTACTTTTCCTTTCTAACAAGAAAGCTTCAGAGACAAATCAATAAAATTAGTAGTAGCAGTTGAAGTTCTTGATGAAGGAGAAGCTTCGCCAACCAGTACTGCTTCTGCTTCTGTAACCGATGATTCCTTGCTGGAAGTGCTTCTGCCACCTTTGCACGGGAAAAACTCGTACTCCATTAAAACGCTCCCTCCCATCATATTTCCCTTTCGATGAATTGCAACTACTTCCACTTCCTGCGATTTCCACAAAAACAAGAAATTCTTAAAAAGGAACAAAAACCCTAGATTCAAGTACATTTCCTTTTTTTCTAAAAAATTACCTTATCAATGTTCAGAATAGAACTTCCAGCAGTATGCCACGGTCCTCTTCTCACACCGAAATCTCTGGAGTGATCTTCATCAATGTTCTTGTTGTGTCCTGGATTCAATGCGAGAAAATCGCAGTCGTCTATCGGCATCATCTCAGTATTTTTAGATCTACTACCTCCACTATAACCAATATTCTCGCCACTGATACGCTTCTTCTGCAAAAAAGCAACACGATCGTCAATTTTAGCTTATAATGCATGTTTTTGATGAAGAAATCCTAACTACCGGAGAGAAACTCCTCACCTTGGTACAGATCTCGCACCGATCAAACAAGCAATGTTTCTTTTGGGTTGAAGAGAGCTCTTTAGCGGTCTCAAACGTATTTCCGCTCTGAAACCGCGCTTCTTGAACAGCGATCCAGTACCGATCACTCTGAAACTGATCAGGAAACGTTCCTCGCGTTCCAGGAACTCCGCCGAAGTCATGAAATCCTCCATTTCGGTGCTTGTAATGGTTAAAAAAGAACGCCTGCTCCGAAATCGACCGCACATCATAGTTCCCCGGAGTAAATTTCGCGATCGGAACCGAAACTCCGGTTTGTTGGCCAATCGAAGGGAGTGGAATCTGACAGTCGTGATTGTGAGCTTGAAGTTGATCGATTTCTGTCATCTTATTCCATCGCTCTTGCAACCTCAATCGTTCCAGCTGAGCCACACCTAACCCTCTCTGAGGCTGTTTCTTCTGCGTGTTCGATTTACCGCTCTTACTCCGTCTTTGTTTGGTAGTTTCTTCGTCTCGAGGCTCTTTTGATCTTTCAGATCTAGTGTTCTCATCAGAGGAAGTACAGAGAAAAAGAGAAGTCGCCATTACCATATCAGACAAGCTCGCTAGCTAGCTTTGCTTGTAGATCGAAACCAAGGAAGAGAGAATGAAACGGAAGTTTTTAGATTTTTTTATAGAGGAGAGAGAGAAGGGCTCCACATCTTGGAAAACGACTGTGTGCTAAAAGGACAATAGCCGTACATCCAATATATCTGAACAGTCTTGGAGTGTTTTGTTGCTTTTGCATTCCCAGACAAAGGTGGTCCCCACTCCCTCGCACGTGTCTGCTTCCTGACTGTACAAGTGGTTATGATAAACTGATCTAAGAAAGGATGGTGGGACCACTGAATTATGATAAGGTGGTCATGGTCCCACCTGATCATGTTAAAGAATCGTTCGTTTTTTTTTTTTCTCCTTTTTTAAAAAGAATTAAAAAATAATTATAAATTATAGAAGCTTGGTGGTTTGCGGTCACACTTTGAAAATAAGACCGGCTGGATCCAATCCAGTAGGTGTGAGTCGTGAGTCGTGAGTCGTGACCCACCAACGAATCTTTGGTGGGACCACGGGAGGATAATCAGAATCTGGTTTCTTCATCATTGTTTGGATCCCCACTAGGTTATTCGTTCTTATTTTTAGCCGAATCGACGTGGTAGGTGGGGACCATAGGAATAGGTAAGGCTTCGGATGAGGCGGTTATGAGGAGAGAGAGAGAGAGTCCAACAAGAAAAAAAAGAGAGAGAGACAGAGTCGTTGATAAAAAAAACGAGAGAGAGAGAGAGAGAGTAGGGGTGATGATTTCTGGGTACGGATTATGGCGGCTAAGAAAAACGACGAGGAAATGTCTACATCATAAGAAGGTAGGACGCGTGGGGTGAGGATTTTCTTATATGAGCCGCTGATATGTCAAATACAACGGAGGGCAAAATAATAATTTTCCCTCACATGCCGTACTCACTCTAAAAGCAAAATTATTATTTTATGTGAGGTAGTAAAGTATCGTTTCAATCTCCCATTGCCCTTATAAAATATCAATTCTTTCTTTTAAAACTTAACCAGAAAATTGTTTCTTTTCTCATAAAAATTTATTAAACATGTTTTTTAAATTTTATGTTTAAATATTTCAAAAAAAAACATATCGATTTTTTTTAGATGTGATTTTTTTAAATATTTTTATTCTTTTCTTTGATGTAAGGGATTTTATTTAACCTTTAATTAATTTATATCTATTGATGTGTTATTTTCATTAAAATGTTTAAATAAATTTTATTTTATTAATTTGTTCTCTTAATATTGTGGTTCAAAGTCTACCAACTCTCTAAACTTAAAAACTATGGAATAATCTTAGATAAGAAAAAAATGAAATAAAATAAAAAGAAAAAGAGTTTTTGATGAATAGGTGAAAAGAGAAAATAGACTTTGATTAATGTTTTATTTTTAATTTAATTTAATTTTTATAAATTTAAATATTGAATACTAAATTATATTTTTATAAAAAATAAATATTGATGATATTAAATATTTTTATAAATTGGTTTTTAAACCAATACTATAATATTTCTTAAATTCGTTGGTAATTAACTTATAATATCAATTGTATATTCACGTTTTTTTTGGACCTCTAACATATTAAACTCAGTATTTTTTATATTTTTATTCTATTGACCTTTTTATTTACTTTTATCTTTTTGAATACGGATCTTATTACGTTTGATATTTTATCGAATTCCCCCAAGTTGTATATGCTTTGAGGGTATAATGGTAAGTTTACAATGATAATTTCACATTTTCGAAAAGGCCATTTGAGGGATGTATTGAAATCAAACTTTGTGTTCTTGGAAAAGATAGAAAGATATTAAAAGTGAAGGAAAGAATATGAAAATATGTCTGGAATAGGGTAGTAGAAAACTTTATCGCTTTAAATTATTCGTTTGCTGGTTATAGGCAGACACGGTGGATTCTAGGTTTCTGAAACACAGATATGGCTCTGCCTGGAATGATTGGGTGTTTCCCCTGAGGAGAATGGGACCATTTGATACGTGCAAGACATATGCTTATTGTCGTACGTCTGTTTTGTTATCGTTGCTTCCAGTTTAAATTACGGAGTCGAACCCATACATTCTCTTCAATATCAAATTTGCCCGTTTTTCAGGTAGGGATGGATAACACTAACACCCAGTTGGGTTCGGGTTTGGCTAAACCTGTTCCTAACTGGTCGCGTTCTTATTCGACCATCTTATATATAAAATAAATTCACCTATATATTATATATAAATATATATTTTTCAAAAATAAATATATTTAAAAAATTAAAAATTTAATTCAAAAAATATTTTTTTTAATAAACCTTACAACCGAATCGAGTCTGTCCCTTCCTAATATCATTTCAACAGAGTTAGGAGCGGGTTTGTTGCTAAGATTTGTCAAAACCCGCCTATGGGGAGTCTATTAAGTGCATTCTTTCCAAAAGAAGAAACCAAAAATGCTGAAATTTGGGCTATCAAGCACTAAAATGGTTTGGGAGAAGACTACAAGTGAAAGTAGATGTGGAAGGAACACTATAGGCCATCAAAGGAGACACAACCATCAATTATAGGAAAATAATTTTATACTGGAACAGGGTATTTATTTTATATCCTTGCACCATTTAAAGCAAGACATGTAATTTTATACTCGAACAAGGTATTTATTTTATATCCCTACACCATCTAAAGCAAAACATGTTTGTTTTGCAAATGTGAGCTCCATCTCTCATGTATACAAGATTTTGACATGTCCTATGTTGAATGGCGTCAAGGTGCATAACAAATATCCTATATGGGCATAAAAATACTCTTCTCATTTAGAAGATCCCCATTGTTCCTTGTCAACAGGGATTGGACTATTATAGTCGAGCATACATAACCTTGAAAGAGACTCAACCCAATATTGTTGTGTGTATTGTTATATTTTTTGTGCATTACCGGTTCCAAGTCAGGATGATTGCCGACATAAAATTTTTGCTAAATCTCTTAGATATGATTCTTGATCCATTACATTCCCGGTCTTTTGTTATAATGTTCTCCAAATTATGTATGTTGATGTTATATGACGAATAAAAAAAGAAAAGAAAAGAAAGAAACGAAACAATCTTGCAGAAATGCCCTATGCCCCTTGGAGAGCCTTGTATCAGTAGGAGCAGTAGTTGTTAGTGGACCAATGGTGTTGTTTCACAGTGGCTATATACCATAAGGAACCTAGAGGCTGGGGAAACTGTTCCATCTACTACTTGTGTGCAACTTGTGTAAAGCATATCCTTCTTTTAGATAGAAATAAAATAGTAAAAGATCCATTCCTTTCCACTTCATAGTTCACATACGTATGAACATAAAAAAAAAAAAAAAAAAAAACTGAAAGGGATCACCAAGAGAGAGAAAGAGAATTATTATTTGGATCTGAACTGAGATACGCCCAACTCTTCAATAAAGAGCCAGTCTCAAAAGTAGAACTGCACTGAACCTCTTTTCACCTTCTCTGACCAGTTTACTCCATCCATCCTACACTGTAAAATAGACTTTTATGGCTTGAATTGAATTAGTAGAAGACGCTAGAAAGAAGACACCCAACCCCACCTGGGTCCTGGGCAGGTTCAATTCGGGCACCTTTTTTTTTTTTGATCATCCGAGCACCACTCCACTCATCAGCTTTGCCACCTACAAGAAAAGTTGGGTCTACAACATCCATATAAGATCCCATTTTCTCCTGTTCCCAGGAAATCTGATGGAGATTGTGAAGTTACTACATTCAACGATATCTGTACTACCTCCCTATTAGCCAGTGAGTTGAGCTGGGCTTGGGCCAGTTAGGGCCTGATTTAGTCTCTAAGTCATTGGACCAGAATAAACTATTATCCAAAGTCAACCCAAAAGCTTAATTTGGGTCCAACCTCATGTTCTAGTTGTTGTTTTGTGGAGACTGATGCTAGTGAGGCAACCGGGAAGTACTGATGATCCAACCACTATTGTCGCCAAGTTTTTTGAGGGATTAGGGGTATAATAATAATTTCATTTTATTATATTTAGCCCTAATTACAGGATATTTATTCATATTTTTGTGATTACTCTTTGTAATACTTTTATGAGCTTTGGAGATTAGTAAAATCTGAGATTCATCCGTATACGTAGGCACTATTTATTGAACCACATAAATCTGTGTCTTTGTGTGCTTGATTTTTTCTTCATCCCGTTTTATCTTTTCTTTCTTAAGACTAACTGGGTTGACAACAATCTAGAACCATATATAGGTTTGGGTCAGTTAACCCAGAACTAAACTGAATCAAATCTTGAACTGGCATCCCAAGCCCATAAACCGACTTGTATTGGTAAACCCAAAACCCAAGCTAAGTCGAGCCCATTTGTAATTTTTTTTTGATATATATGTTTTGGGTCAGGGTTAACACATTAACATGCAAACCAAACCCAAGTTGGGTTTGGATCAATAATCCATTCTTAGGTTGAAATCGCCCTTACCATAATAATAAATAATAATAAAAAAAAAAAAAAAAAAAAAATGTTGAAATCGACCCAAGTTACACCCCTGGTCTTGGCCTTCCTGCAATCCCAACTCTGAAACCTCTGAAGAAAAATTTTGGGTATATATATATATATATATATATATATTAGACCCAAACTTTTAAGGTCCAGTTGAAAAAAAGAGTGGTACAAAAGTAAGCTTAGGCCGCACTTGGTTTGGCTCGTGGTTTTGGATAAGCACTTATTGTATTAGTGACTCAATGAGAATACTTATCCACTGCATCAATAAGTAGCTTGGTTTGAGAAAAAACAAAAACAAGACAAGCTCAGAAATTTTTGTACATTTTAAGAATAAAATGGTATTTTCAAAAACTTAGTATTGTGTTGAGGGTTAGAAGTAGCATTTTCAAAGTGTCGTTAATGGTTAGAAACCACTTACCACATTCCTATGCTACTTATGAATAAGAAATAATTAGGAACCTGCCCATACACTTATAGCTTAAGAAAGTGCTTTAATAAATTAGAACCTCCAATGAGTATTTAATTAAACAATTCCAAACACTGCCTTATTTTTTCCGCGAGTACAAGTGTCTTAAATCTTAATGGTCACTTGCCATTGTATTTCAAAGATCAATGAATCTCTTAGTGTCAATATACTAGAGCTTACAATGGGTTGGGATGGCTTAAGTTTGGGCTGGTCATAAATTGGGTCGGGTTTAAACAGGTTGGGTTAGGTTTGAATTGTTTACTAACGCCTTGAGACGTCATGGAACCCAACCCAACCTGTCCATAAATGGATTGAATCCACCCAACTTTTTATTTAATTATTTATTTTTTTAATTTTAATTTTAAATTATGATAAAATATAACATCATTTAATATATTAAATTTTAATAAATATTATAAAATATATAACAAAATATGATTATTTTTAAAAAACTAAAAAAGCTATTTTTAACTTATGAACAAGTTTTAGAATACTTATAAATAATAAATAATTATAAATAGAAAAAGTTCACTTAAACGAGTTGGTGGCTTGGGTTCGGATTTATCAACTCACAATTGGAAAAATTTAAATCCGATATCCAATCCAATTAATAAACAGATCAATCTAAACCCATTTAATCGAATTGAATTTGAATCGGTTAGCGAGCGAGTTCAAAAATTGCTAGCTGTACAATATACTTACTATATCAAACATGTGACAATATACCAAAGATTTGCTCTTTTTGCAATGAAAGATGTGCCAAATAAGATCCATGTCATCGGTAACCCTTATCATATCAATCACTACACCAGGTTCTTTTCAATCAAAGGCCAAAGAAAAGCTAAATAGAGGTGCCCCTATTACAGCATTAAACTTTTATTTTGTGACGGAAATCATTAGCATATCGGTGATAAACGGTTAAATAGGTAAGAAAAATCTGTCTCAAGACAGCTTAAGCTGTTATGCAACCGTTTTGACAAGAGCGTTTCTTCTCAAATGTGACTTGTGAAGAAGACAAAGAGAAGGGACAAAGGGGAGGGTATTGAAATAACTGTAAGCCAATTTGAATGCATATTTCAGAGCAAGAAACTCTCAGTGTTCGAATGACCTGAAGTCTATATCATGTATTGAGAAATACATGTATATAACTGACTATCCCCTCTCTCTTTCAGTGTCTTTATTCACTATTGTCTTCTACCTCTTAACTTCTTTCAGAATTTTCAGATAAATTTCTCCTTAATTTTAATAGAGAATATGTTCTACTATTTATAAGGAATTTAGCCTATCAAATTAGGACAAATGTAATTCAAACAAATGTCCAGACAGGTGTTTAAGAATATCTCCATGCAATAAATATATCTCGAATGCCACGTGTATTTTAACACACCTAAGTTATTTCCAGAGAAAGGGATGAGTCATACGAATCTTCAAAACTTGCTCTGTGATGGGGCTGTTTTAGATCTTGAGGAACACGTGTTGAATGACATGTGTTACATGCAAAAGATCTGAAAGCAACGCCACCATTTTTGTCGCCATTCCAAATAAGATAAAACCCCATTTAGATAAGTTATACAACAGATATTATTAATAGCTGAGGTTTTATCATGTGATGTTCTTTCTGGGAATCTGTCTCAATCAACTTTTTAAGGGACAATTCAATGTCATAAGTACGTTTCTGAATTCGTATATTTCGAAAGAAACTCCCTTTAGCGGCTATCTTCCTTCAAAGGAAATTAAGAATAACTGTACACTTTAACAAGGTGATCAATATATTCTCGAATTACCCATATAAAGAACTCGAAGTTGAGTGTTTCATCAGGAAACTCGTTTTCATGATCAATAGTCCCTGTAAAGAAGAGTTTGTCTTGAAATCCCTTAAGGTTCATAGCTACAGTAACCAATCCGAGTGCCTTCTATTTGAATGAAATCAGAAGTAAAATATGTGAGTTCCTTTAAAGTGAAGTGAGCGGACATTCTCAAAGTCTATAGGAAACCTATCTTCAGGAAATACTTCTGGAGATGGTGTGCCTTCAACTTCTAAAGCTCTTTCCACTGAGGATTTACTTCTGGAAGTAAAACTCCAAAGTATGACTCGAAATCAATTCATAAGAATGAATAAAAGCGACTTCGAGTCCTAGTTTGTAATTCAGATGCATAAAAGAGTGCATTCGAGGAGGTAAACCTAAGTCTAAGTCCTTCGAGGATGACAGAATCCTTAGTCTTTTGGGGTGACAATCCGTTAAAGGAATTGATCATCTCAAGGTGGTTAGCCTCGAATTCGCCTTAGGAAGAAGGAATATTCCTCCTTCGAATTCGCTTTAGGCAGGAGGAAACATACCTCCCTCAAATTCATCACCTGGAAGCAGTTGTCCTTCGAGTTCACTATCTGGAGGTGGTTAGCCTTGAGTTCGCATTTGAATCCGCCTTAGCAGGACAAAATGTACCTGCTTCGTGATCCATTTAAGACAAAACATAATAAATGGTCTTTCGAAGTCTATGGATATGATCAAAAAATGACTTTTGAGTTAGAAGGTACAGACAATTCCTTCGAGTATCTTCCCTCGAGGATCTTTCCTTAAGTGGAATACATTTAAAACGTAAAGGTATGTAATAAAAATCACTCGAAGTCTGTTTTAGAGAATAAATAGATGTGACTTCGAGGCTTTATTTGAAACCTTCGCTATTTGAGAAGTCTATGAGGGGTAGCATGCCCCTAAATATGTCATTCGAGTAAAATAAAGTCCTTCGAAAGAAAAGTGAAATCCTTTCTCTCTAGTGCTTAGAAGATAGTGTGCCGTAAGAACATAAGTCCTTGTTTTTCTGAATATTTCAAAAAGAAAGATTGCTTGTGTTTGTTGAATTTGGGACACGTGACGTTCCTTCACAAGTTGGAATGCAAAAAGGTTGCTTCTACAAGAAACTTTTCCTTTTTGGTGATAAGGACGGTCAGATATCTTTGAACTGGTTCAAATATCACATTTTTACCAAACGGTCTAATCACTGTACGCAGTTATTGACAACTAACACATGAAAGATAACTGTAGAGCCATTTACAATTTTATTGAATGATTCAGTATATACGACTATACCCAAAATATGTACACGCGCTTAGTGTTTAGTAGGATATAATTAGGCAGCCTGATCACCAATAACAACTTAAGATACTTAATTACCTTCTTTTTTTACAAATAGAAGGGAAATAGAACATTTATGGGATGATGTTTATCAATCCCAAAATGTAAAAGACAATTTCTCAAGTCATTACCCAAAGAAAATAAAGAGACAATTCTCTAGTCCTTTATAAAAGGAGTAATCTTCATGAAACTCTGCCTTTCCCCTCTTTTAGATCTCTCTAGTTTTAGAACTCTCCTATGCTTTAACCAGCACTATAACAAAGAATTGCTTCTCATCTGCTACCTTTTCCTCCAACCAGCATAAAGTATATATATATATATATATATATATATATATATTATAAAGATACGCGTTCATTAATATATTCACGGCGATTAAACGAGATTCACGAGTTTGCCGATGAACCCTACCACACTATCGTCCACGTGGCACACTACCGGATGGAAAGCATTTTAGATATTTGTGGGTTTTCTTTATAACCTTTTTAGTGCAGTGATGATGTTTTCCTGTACTGCCGGCTAACTTTCTATCAGGTTTTGTAAAGCTCAGTTACAAAATTATAGTCTGAAGTTTTTATTTAGAGAATAAATATTTTTTTATTATTGAGTTATTCGAGAAAACTTCAGGTAAATTTTTTATTTTTATGCCAATTTCTAGACTTTTGAAAATTTTGATCTAAGGAATCATAATTTGAATGTTCAAGATAGAAAAATAATTTTATATATATTCGGTATTAATCAAAACATGATATATTTGTTTTGCAAGTGTGGCTACACCATGCAAACATGCCATTGACATGTTCTATATTTATACTGAATGTTTGAATGTTGTCACGTACGTAACAAACATTATACATAAATAAATAAATAAATAAATAAAACGTTAAAATCGGATACCCTGACACTAAAACATCAAAGGACATATCAATGATATTGTACGATTAATGGGATCCAAAATTATAAAATCAGCATTCGCTTTCTTAATTAGTATCGAGGTATATATCAAATACTCTGGTCACGACATAGAAGTTTTTTTTTTTTTCATTGAATTTAGAAGATCTACCAAAGCATTTTTTTTTTTCTTCTGATTTCTAACTATCTAGGCCTCTACAGGTATGTCCAAACTCTAATTTTTTATTTATTTTTTATTTTTTTTAATTTTCTATTTACCTTCTTAGTGCTCTAAAGGGAAGCGCAAAGTAACAAGACACCCACTATGTTGTATCCTTACTTAACTTATTTGTGGCTTCTAATTAACAAAACAAAACAAAACAAGAATAGAGAAAATTATTTTACAAAACCATATTTGGTGGTATAGTAAAAGAGCTCCAAAACTCTCAATTCCACTTTTGCCTTATTAGCTTGGGCCAAAAGCTGCTCGATTATTTCTATCTGTGGTCCAACTCCAAGTGGGATTAAAATAAACATCGTCCTCAGATCAGAAACAAGACTCCATTTTTGTTTCTTCTTTACTTTTACTTGGGAGCGGATTTGCTGGGGTTTCTGTAGGGTAGAGACAGCCCATGGGATGAAAATACCATTTTCATCCCTGCGGGTCCCACCATAAGGGGTGAAATGGTATTTTCACCCCCATTGGACTGTCTCTGCCCCACAGCAAGTCTTACTTTCCATGATCTATTAAATTCCATTTTAATAATCGTTTTTTTTTTTTTTTTTTTTTTTAACAACTTGTGATTTAAATCAACAAAAAAGTAAATTTTGAATGACTTTCATTTCTTGAAAATAACAATAAACCTGAAGGCTGAAAACGCGTCATTAATGGTTTTTTTTTCTTTCTCCGGCGGGTTTAATTGGGGCCGTCGGAGAGTATTGAATTACAAACCAGAGATTAACTCAACAAAAAAGAAGAGAATTTTCATCTCAAAATTAATTATCCCCTCTTGTGATGGTTTCTCTCCAGTAATCCCTCCATAATGACTTTCTTTTTGTACTCCTTGGAATCTATTTCCGGCGACTTCATCACATTTTCCGGTTGATCGTCGGTGGCGTTCCGGCAATAAACAAAGTAAAGACACGTCGAGGTACAGATTATGGCAAAGATCTTGCCCCAAAAGATCATAACCACGAGGCACGCAAGAAGCAAATAAAGTCCGGAATTTGAATATCCAATGATTGTCTTCGTTTTCTTTGGAGATTCTCTGCCGGAGTTATTGCTCTGTTTTGATTCCAATGAATTCGATTTGATCGGTTTCTTCTGATCAGATGAAGATATCGAACTCTTCGATTCGGATTGTTGGGAACATATAGAAGTAACGGATGAAGAACGAGAAGAAAAACGAGAAGACGAAGAGAATGAAGACGAAAATAAGAAAGAAGTAGCAGACGAACCGATCTTCCGGTCGTCGTCGCTTGTCAGTTTCTCGTACGCCGATTTCGCATAGGCCGATTTCTCGTCCGTTACATCCAAAAACTTCTCGGTTTCCGCAGACTCCAACACATGAGAATCTTCTCGAACCTTTCTATTCTGTAAACAAAAGCAAAAAAATAAATTTTAATAAACCTAAATTTCGATCTGATTGAATTCCAAACCGATAGAAATTCAAACTCTGAATCACAAACAGATGAGTTCTCGAACATTAATACCTTAAGAATCCGAGAAATGATCCGGCGAGGACTCTTCTTCTTCTTCGGATGCTCTGATTCCTCTTTCTCCTTTGAAACCTTAGAGAACTCTTTCTTCTCAGACAAGGACGACAAGAACGCCGGACCGATCCGATCGTCATCGATTTTCTTAG
>JAUPMG010050377.1:0-13917 GCA_031762675.1 Pachysandra terminalis | reverse complement strand
ATATTAGTTACTTATATCTTACTAGAACTGTAAATTTGCTTCCGCTTATGTTTGACAACCGTTATCCACTCTCCTTCTGAGGAAGTGAAGGTCATTATTTGGACCCCTCTGGGCCTAATGGTCTATTGGGTTCGGGTCGTGACAGAGATGAAGCCTATGAGTCGCCAACTCAGGATCAAGACCTGGCATATCTTCATAACTCCAAGCCAAAACGTCATTGTACTGGGAGATCAATGCTAGGAAGGCATTCTTCCGATCTGGCTCGGGGGAGGAAGATATTTGCACATGTTTGTTGACAATTGGATCCTCTCCAAGGTCAACTGTAGACAGATCTTCCTGAACAGCCTGAACACCATCTTGTAAGTGTTCTGGGGCCTGTTCAAGTTTGGATTCGGGAGCTTCTGGCACTTCTTCACCAGGGGCACACTGCAAGACGTCAGCGGATGAAATCCCCTGTGGTTGTCATAAGCGGTAAACAAACCTTCCATCTGGAAGGTCTAATCTCACACAACGAGCCTTCGAAGGTCGAGGGCCTTCCGAAGAGGATGGTGCTGATGAAGATGACACTGAAGAAGATGGCACTGGATGAGCAGCTGGTTCCAGAGTAGCCCACAAGGGTAACAGAGTTCCTTGAGGCATGGCAACACAGCATTCCCCGCAGGAGCGAACCCATCATAATGGTTCGCTTCCGCATAGTGAGTATGATTCATCAAAGGGAAAGGACTCTGCCACTACCCTAACAACCTTCCTATTCCAGATTCCCTTCAAACACTGATGAGAGGTAGAGGTACCACCCTTGCTCGGTGTATCCACGGCCTTCCCAACAGCACGTAAAACGCATCTCTATCATCAATGACATGAAATGTGATAGGGAACCTGAAAGACCCTATACGAAGGTTGAGGGAAATGTAACCCAATGTTTGCTGCCACTGGGTATCAAAACCAGGAATCCGGATCTGGCTAGGGATAATGCACTTGCTGGAAACTCCTACTGCCTCCAAGATCTTGAGAGAAATGAGATTGAATGCAGAGCCACCATCAACCAACGCCCTTCGAACCTCCACACCCTGTAAGGTGGCATTCACATACATGGGATTATTGTGGTCCTCCGAAGATGCCATCATGTCCTCCTCCGTGAAAGTTATGGCAGACTTGCTGAGTCGCGGAGAGTAGTACACAGGAGCCTCATGATGGTTGAAGCATTGTAAGTGGTATTTCTCCATGATCCCCATGCTTGAGTGGCCTCCGTCCTCATCTCAGAAGTGAATTGCAGGTCCTCAAAGAATATCTGGAACTTGGTGGTGTTATGCACAGCTTCACTGGATTGGGGATCTGACCTCTGTCTGCTTTTGAAGACAGACAACATGCATACAGCTTCTCTTCCTTTCCCCTTATGCTGAGGGAGAGGATCAGTGTATACCTTTGCATCCGGGACATCGATGTCTCCAGCCGCCAGTCTAGCATGAAAAATCTTCCTCAAGGCCCAACAGTCAAAAGTGGAATTACGAGTATTGTGGTGGAACTTGCAATATCGTTGGGACCGCTTATCAGCCTCTAAGGGCTCCTTCTCAAATGGGGGCAAGAAGACGCGATCATCCTTGATCCACTCTTGTAGCAAAGCATCCAGCTGGGCAAGAGAGCAGGTTGCCTCTGGAGGTGTCGCGCGTCTCTCTCGGTTGTTGTTGTTGGTGTTGCTACTGGTCGGCCTGCCTTTCCTCTTAGAAACAAGCTCCTCATTCTCAGTAGTGATAACCAGAGCGCACTTCTTCTCCACTCTCTTCTCATGAGCAGAAATAGAAGCATTGGTCATCTTGGTGTACTCATACAACTTGGTGAAGCTCTTGATCTCATGGTTCTCTATGTGGATACGGTATGGCAAGAGCATACCGTTGATGCAGATTCTGACAGACTTCTCCTCAGAAGCTGCCTCCGTGCAGGTGATCACCAAGTCTCTGAAGCGTTTGACATACTGAACCAGATTTTCCTTCGCCTTCTGTCTCTCCTGGCTAAGATCTATGATGGTGAGCTTCTCTTCAGTGGTGAAAAACTGGTGATGGAACAAAGACACCATGTCTTCCCAAGCATGCACGGAACCGGGTTCCAACCTGTTGTACCATGTGTAAGCCTACTCAGAGAGTGACTTTGAGAACTCCCACAGACGGAGCTCCTTATTGCTAGCGTAAGCCCCCATCACTTCTATAAAGCGGCTGACATGCTCCCTAACGTTCTCGTTTTGCCCTGACAACTGGGGAAAGATATGAGTTCATAATCCTTGGGGTATAGCAAGCTAAGGAGTGCCTCTGGGTACGGATGACAAAAATCACTACTAATGCAGTCTGTATCCTTGGACTGAGATTTCTACAAGAGAGCTTGGACATCCGCAATGGTAACAAAATCAGGTTTGGTGGAGGCATGGGTATATATGAAGGAAGGTTTACTGCAGGAGAGGCTTTGAGAGCAGGGTTTAGTGGCGGACTAGGACCAGGTTTGCTGGACAAAGCATCCAACCGAGCCTGCAAAGCCTGAACGGTTGCCCTAAGAGATCTAGCTGTCTCTTCAGGGTCTTGAGGAAGAACAGGATCCTGAGGAGGATTCTGTTCTGGGACATTTTCCACAAAAGGGATAGTGTTTGAACAGGATGGATCCATGGATGAAACACGGGATGAAGACAGCAACAGACAACAGATGAAAGGAAACGACTACAGACTCCCCAGTGGAGTCACCAAATGGTGATGATGGGTTTGTAAAGGACCAAATATATTAGAAGGTAATGACAACTAATATATGAGAACCAGTTACAACCAGTCTTCCAGAGAAAAAGGTAGGGAAGTCTGTCTCAAGACAGCCTAAACCGTCGTGCAGCCGTTCTGCCAAGTCTTGTCAACTTTGACTTGGAGATAAGACAAAGAGAAGAGACAAGAAAGAAGAGAATATTGCAATAACTGGGAAGTTAGTTAGAATGCAAATCTCAAAGCAGTAAAACCTCAGAGTTTGAAGACTTAAAGTCTACAACATGTATAAGAAATACACGTTGTAATTGACTACTCTCTTTGTCTTTCAGTGCCTTTACTCACTGTTGTTTTCTACTTCTTAAGTTCAAAGAAAATCCTATATTTTCCAAACTTTAGACTTTCAGAGTTTTCATCTGCAGATTTAAGACTCCGATCTGATCCTCTTCAATGGAGGATGTGCTCTGCTATTTGTAGAGAGTTTTCCACTCCAATTAGAACAAGTGTCACTCGGCTAAGCGTTCAGAGAGAGACCCTCGCGTGCTAAGCATATCCTGAGTGACATATAGTTCTAAAACATATCCTGAAGGACACGTGTTCTTCAACATGCCTAAGTTACTTCCAAAAAAAAAGAGGTAATCATTTCAAATATTAAAAACCTACTCTGCGATAGGTTGCTTTAGAACTTGAGCAACATGGATCGGATGATGCTTGTTACTTTCATACAAATCTCAAGAGCAACGTCACCATCCTTGCCGCCATTCCAGAAAAGACAAAACCCCCGTTAAATAAGTTAGAAAGCAGATATTATAAGTATGTGAGGTTTTACTACGTGCTTTCCATTCTGAGAATCCGTCTCAATCAACTTTTTATGGGACAATTCAATGTCATAAGTATCTTTCTGAATTCGTATCTTTCGAAGGAAAACTCCTTTTGGCGGCTATCTTCTTTCGAAGGAAATCATGAACAACTGTATACTTAAGGGTGATCAATGTATTCTCGAATTAACCATATAGAGAACTCGAAATTGAGTGTCATCAGGGAACTCGTTTTCATGACCAATAGTCCCTGTAAAGAAGAGTTTGTCTTGAAATCCCTTAAGGTTCATAGCTATAGTAACCAATCCGAGTGCCTTCTACTTGAATGAAATTAGAAGTAAATATGTGAATTCCTTCAAAGTGAAGTGAGAGGACGCTCTCAAAGTCCGCAGGAAGCCAATCTTCAGAAAATACTTCTGGAGATGGCGTACCTTCGACTTTTAAAGCTTTTTCCACTGAGGATTTGCTTCTAGAAGTGAAAGTCCAAGATATAACTCGAATTCAATTCATAAGAATGAATAAAAGTGGCTTTGAGTACTAGTTGTAATTCGGATGCATAAAAGACTGCATTTAAGGGGGTAAACCCAAGTCTGTGTCATTCGAGGAAGACAGAATCCTTAGTCTTTTTTAGGGTGACAAACCCTTTGACGATTTGACCATCTCAAGGTGGTTAGCCTCGAATTTGCATCAGGAGGAAGAAATATTCCTCTTTCAAATTCACTTAGCAGGAAGAAATATATTCCTTCTTCGAATTCACCATATGGAGGTGATTGGCCTTCGAGTTCACTATCTGGAGGTGGTTGGCCTTCGAATCCGCTTTAGCAGGAGAAAATAAACCTGCTTCGTGATCCCTTTAAGACGAAACATAATAAATGGTCCTTCGAAGTCTATGGATGTGATCTAAGAATGACTTCTAAGTTAGAAGGTACAGACAGTTCCCTCGAGGATCTTTCCTTAAGTAGAACACCTTTAAAATGTAAAGGTATGTAATAAAAATCACTCGATGTCTGTTCTAGAGAATAAATAGATGTGAATTCGAGGTTTTATTTGAAACCTTAACTATTTAAGAAGTCTATTAAGAGTAGAATCCCTCTAAATATGTCCTTCGAGTAAAATAAAGTCCTTCGAAGGAAGAGTGAAATCTTATTTTCTTCGAGGGCTTAGAAGGCAGTGTGCCGTGGGAACATAAGTCCTTGTCCTTTTGAAAATTTTATAAAGGAAGATTGCTTGTATTTGTTTGAGTTCGGGACACGTGGCGTCCCCTCACAAGCTGGAATTCAAAAAGGTCGCTTCTTCAAGAAGTTTTTCCCTTTTTTTGTGATAAGGACGGTCAGATATCTTTGAGCCGATTCAAATATTACATTTTCACCAAACGGTCTAATTACTGTAAGCAGTTGTTGACAGCTGGCACGTGAAAGACGGTTGTACAGCCATTACAACTTTATTGAATGATTCAATGTATGCGGCTATACTCAAAAACATGTACACGCGCTTTTAAGAAAGCACCACCTATAAAGTGGGGTTTAATTAGCCCGCCTGGTCACCAATGCTAATTAAATGCAGTCTTCTTACGAACAACATACAATTTTAATTAATGGAAGAGTTCCATTCAAGGACTAATGGTCCTTAGTTCAAGCTTGTTTTTATCCTACTAATTAAATAAGGAGGTGTATGTAAAACTTATCCGACCAGTTCAGATAAGTTTTACAAATCCAAGTGGATCACTAATTTGTTTTGTTGATTTCATTTATGATGATTTATGTTTGGGTATATTTTCAATTTTTTCATGTTTGAAATATTGGTATATAATGTATAATTTTTATTTAACATTATATTTTAATAGCAAATTCTTTAATGATCAATTATGATCGATTTGTTATTTCTTGTTTTTCATTCAATATTAATATATTTCTATTATATTACATGCAACATCAATTCAAGGGGTTGAACGGAGTTGACCCACTAGGTTTGACTCAATCCGCTCCCTTTATTGGGCTGAAAATCTCTTACAATGGGATGGTTACGGCTAGGCCTTGTCAACGGACCGGATCATGATCCAGATCCGATTTGAATACGATTCGATAATGCTGAATTTAGTATAGGATTTTAGTAATCTGATCCGAAATATAATCGCATCGAACTCAGGTGTTTAGTGATCCAATCTGATAAATATATGATCCGATTATAATTTATAATGAAAACAAACATTGGAGGGGGACGTGAACATTGCACCTTTAGTTAAAAATTTTAGTGCCTTACCACCCCTCTAATTCTTGATTGCACATTTAGATTAGAGATAAATATATAAATATATGTAAAAAATTAACTGCAAAGTAAAGATACAAAAGACCTACATCCCATCGGATTCGGATATTCCAATTTCACTATCAGATCAAATTCGGATCACCTATTTTATATTCTGTCGGATTTCAGATCGGATTTGAATTTTCGAATTTCACTATCGGATTGAACTCAGATTAGTTGCAATTCAATCCAAATCCGACCCGTTGACAGACCTAGTTCAACTATATTTACGGCATGTGAATTCAAGGACACCATGTGTACATAACCGTCACTTGTTAAGGTAGACGCCAGTTAAAATAAAAAAACGAGTTTCAGATTCATAGGTCTCTTGGATTTATAAAAATGTCAGTCCTCCTTTTAGTGGGGCGTATTATTCACATGACGTTCTCTAAATGGCACTATAATAATGGATGTAACCACACTATTGTGGAAGATGCGCAGCGCCTTTGCGGGTTTTAAGACATTGGTTAGAAGACACGATGATATTTGTACATGCTAGTCATGCCACAACACACATACACACATATAAGGGAAAACCAATGATAGGCTGGTCCAATACCCGAAAGAACAAATGTTTGGCTATTTATCCTAAAAGACCATGAACCAAAAACTATTTACTTTTAATTGGCTTTTATTTTCTAGATGTTTGTATAGCAAGGCTTATGACATTATGATCCTAATAAATATAAAATATTACTCATTACATGCATAGACTTGTCTTACACTTAGAATATAATCGGTTACATAAGCTTTTTTGTTTCTCAGACAATAAAAAGATTCTTTAATTATTGACAAAAGCAATCTATGGATGTAGGCAATTTACTGGACTACATAATTATTGTTGTTCTTTGTTCTTCTTTCTTCTCATATCTTGATTGTCGGAGTCGAAATAGCATCATTCGGTTGCATCAATTTAGACGAACGGTTGAATCGTTCTAAATACCCAGAAGATCTTGTTCAACATAAAATGGACAAACTGAATTGAGAGAATAGCTTCCGCTGTTTATTACTAATTAAGCAACTGAAAATGGATCAAGCAGCTCACAAATCTGACATCAACAAATTTTCACTGATAAGGACATTTTTAAACTAAGGGAGGCTAGTGTCATCAATTTTAAGTTTATTTAATCTTCACGTGCATAGCACGTGTTATATGATCTAACGCGGTTATGCAACGGCACTACGAAACTGTTCAGGATCATCCATGAGATCATTCATATTTCAAGGTTTTACTGATAATTGCCGTTGAAACTTGAAAGTCAATCACGAACCGCGCAGCTGAAGGCAAAGTGCCAAACACCAAAAACAAAGAACAAGAAATAGTCTAACCGTCAGCTGATGTTTCATTCAAAACAATGAAGATGAAGAAGACTTTCAATATTAATTCTTCTATCTCTTCTCAGCACCTCCCTTCTCTTATATAAACGAAGCCAGATCTCTAACCCCATTTCACTTCTCTTCTTTTAAGCACGAGCAGCTTCCTCTATAAATTTTTCTCTCTCAATAAATTGATATTTAAATAAGCAAAAAATATTTATATGAGGATACCTTTATTATTTAAATCAACTTGGTTTTAAATAGGAGTTATAGAACATAAGGAGATCTTAATAAATGGTAGATTCATTATCTTGCGTAAGTGAATGATGATGGGATCAGGTGCATGTTCTGCAAGCAAGATGTTTGATAAGAGCTTTGGAGACTGTGACAATTCAACATATACAAAGAGTCTATTATCTATCAGATCTGAAATATATTACTTAGAAAGCGTAAGTTACATTTAACTTAGTAAATAAATAGATTTAAATAATATTTTAGATTAAAGTAGGGTCAATATCACTCTCCAATGATAATTCATAGACAAAATAGAAATTAGAATATAAAATGATATAAAATATGACATAATAATGATGTGCAAACATGAGTATACATTGATGGCTCGGTTCCCAATGTACAGAGCTCAGGGACCACTATGGACAATCTGTTTGTGCGTCCGTATTGGCAATTCATAAGTTAAAATTTAATTTTTTTAAATAAATTATGTTTAATATTTATTACAATTTAATATATTAAATAAAATTATATTTTTATCTTAATTTAAAAATAATTAATTAATTATTTAAAAAATAATGGGCTAGGCGAGTTCAACCAGTTTACTAACTGGTTGAGTTCAGTTCCATGCTAGCCAACTCGATCAGACTTGTTCAACTAGTAGGTCAACGTAAATCAATCCATAAAATTGATGTTGCATCATGCATATATGTACAATAATATAAATATATTAGCATGTAATAAAAATAAGAAACAACCAATCAAATCCACATAATTGAGTAAAGAATTTGCTATTAAAATATAATGTCAAACAAATATTATTCACCATATACCAATATTTCAGACACGGAAAAAAGATGAAAATATACCAATAATCTAAATATCCAACGTAAATCATTATAAATGAAATCAACCAATTAATGATCCAGATGGATTTGTAAAACTTACCTTCATGGGTGGAATAAGTTGAGCAAACGCTTCCTTTTTCTTTTTTTTTTGGTTTCCCAAGGTATCTCTGGCTTCGCCCAGGATCATTCCTCTGAAGTACGGTTGGGCGCCGAAGCGGAGACCTCTCCTAACAAAGTTTGCTGCATCTACAAGGATTTGATACTGAGACTACTTGTTTAAGCGACTCGAACCCCTTCTACTCGGGCCAACCTCCGTCTGTTAGTAAACTCCTCCTTACCTTTGTAGGATAAAAACAGTTTTGAACTAAGGGCCGTTAGTCCTTGAAAGGAACTCCACAATTTATTTTTTATTTTATTTTTTTGGTGTAAATACTGTTGTCCTTTTGCATTTAATTGTTCATGAGAACACTGCAGTTAATTGGCAAATTTTGTTAGGTGTAGAAAGGTTTTGAGACTCTTGACCTACTTAATGGTCAGTGAAGGACGATTAGGACATCATATCCATCTACGTATGGCCGTAACGGGCAACCGGGCTACGCAACTGTTCAGGCATGATGAGATCATTCTTTTTTGGTAAGTAGTATGATAAGATCATTCAAATTAATAACGTTGCTCTTTTCAAGGTTTTACCGATTATTCTCGTTGAAAGTCAATCTCAAACCGCTCAGGATAACAATGTATGATAACATCATTCAAATTAATAACGTTGCTCTTTTCAAGGTTTTACCGATTATTCCCGTTGAAAGTCAATCTCAAACCGCTCAGGATAACAATGCGACTAACGCCAAAGAGAACAAGAAATAATCTAAGCGTCAGCCGATGAATCATTCAAATCCTTGAAGAAGAAGAAGACTAGCATTATTAATTCTTATGCTTCTCTCTCTCATCTCCTAAGGTCCCATCTCTTATATAAACGAAGTTAGATCTCCAATCTCATCTCACTTTTCTTCTAATTAAGCACGAGCAGCTGATTCATTCAAAACGTTGAAGCAGAAAACTTTCAATATTCTTCTATAAATTTCTCTCTCTCAGCTCCTAAAGATCTTATATAAACCAACCCCATCTCGCTTCTCTTCAGCCCAGCAAAACCCTTTCAAACCCAATTACAATAACAGCAACAAGATCTAAATTGCATATAATACTTATAGGAAATATACATGGCTATAACTCTTCAAGCTTCAACCCTTCTGCGTTCATCGTTGTCACAACGAAGAGGAATCACAGCTACTCTCTTCACACCCAATATCCAAACCAGTCGCCTCTCTCTTCCCAATAAAAATCCCACTAGGGATTTGGTTGAGGAGTTGAATTTGAGAAGTGGATTCACATCCAGAACAACCTCCACCCAAAAAGAAACGACGAAGCCTGAACTTACTACCCTTACGAGAGATGATCACCAAGATTTGGAAGTTGTCACCAAGCTCTATTCCATCATGGAAGCTGCCGCCGATAGAGCAGAGATGCACGCTAACATTGGCACGCAGCGAGACAACTGGAACCACCTTTTCCTCACTTCCATTAATGCAATGACCCTTACAGCCGCAACCATGGCCGGGATTGCAGCCATTAGCACTGGAACCGGAGCATCGGTCGATTTAGCGTTTAAACTCTCTTCAACTCTGTTGTACTCAACAGCTACTGGAATGTTGGTGGTGATGAACAAGATCCAACCTTCTCAACTAGCCGAAGAACAACGAAACGCGACGAGGCTGTTCAAGCAACTCCAGAATCAGATACAAACCATTCTTGCTCTTGGCACAGCAACACCCATGGACGTGAAGGATGCGATGGCCAAGGTTTTGGCGCTTGACAAGGCTTACCCGCTTCCCTTGATTGGAACAATGCTTGAGAAGTTCCCTGCAACAGTAGAGCCTGCCATGTGGTGGCCACAACAGAAACAACAAGAGAAAGGGTTAGCTCTAGGCCTGGGTGGGAAGAAGAATGGGTGGAGCCCAAAGCTTGAAGATCAAATGAGGGGAATTCTTGGAGTGTTGAAGAGGAAGGATAGTGAGGAATACTTGAGATTGAGCAAAACAGTGTTGAAGATTAACAAGATTTTAGCCATTTCTAGTCCATTGCTCACTGGCCTAGCAGCCCTTGGGTCTGCTTTTGTGAGTCATGGGTCGTGGGCCGTGGTATTGGGTGCCGTTGCCGGAGCTTTGTCGACAGTTTTGAATACTTTGGAGCACGGTGGGCAGGTCGGAATGGTTTTCGAGATGTATCGTGGCTCGGCCGGATTCTTCAGGCTCATGGAAGAGTCGATAGAATCGAATTTGAAAGAAAGAGATGTGGAAAAGAGGGAGAACGGGGAGTTGCTTGAAATGAAGGTGGCTCTACAGCTTGGAAGAAGCCTCTCTGAGCTCAGGGACCTTGCTGGGTCTTGCTCTTCTTCAAGAATTAATGGGCAGACCTCATCAGAAGAGTTTGCTAGCAAGCTCTTCTAATTTCTATGCCACTAATGATCTTGTGAATACTTCTTCTTGTATACTTTGTGACATATACTTTGATCATATAATCAAACATTCATTCATATTGTTCATTATAAACAATGAACTTTTTGTTTCTTGGGTCTTGATTGTGTTTACTAGAGCCTTATGTAGACAAACTGATGTATTGATAAAACAAGGTGATTACAAAGAGATTTCATTGAGGCTTTCTTTAATTACGTACGCTAGGTCAAAACACTCGTATCAATCAAAGTCAATAAATTGATATTTAAATAACCAAAATTCCTTTATTATTTAAAGCAAAAAGGGGTCATAGAACACGAGGGAGGTTTTAACAAATGGTAGATGAACATGAGTTTTCTTTTTTTATTTTATAAGCTTTTAGAGTAGGTGGTTGTCAACATGGTATCAGAACAATAAGTCGAGTGTTCAAATCTCAGGGTATGTGTTTGTACGTCGTGTTGAACCATTTGATATACATTGTTGTTTCATTCTCAGCTTAAGCTTTTAAAGCACTGCACATAGGCATATGAAGAACAGACAGTTCAGCACTTTTAACAAGAATTTAATGAAAATTAGATTACTGCATAAAACAAACAATACACGGCAAAGCTGACTGATAAGAGAATTTCATTTGATCAATTTTCAAAGGATCCAGCAAATTGACAAAGAGACCTTGGTCTATAATTTTAGAGTACATGTGAGATAACAGAGCACAAAAAGAGCCCAACTCTGTTGAATATCAGCTAGCAAGCAGCAGGCATGAATGAAACTGCAAACACGCATTGTCCTCATTTTATTGGATAATTTCCTTGCAGAATTCACCTATTTCTTAGTCAATGTCATGGACCTTGCTCGTAAATTCAGAAATATTCCCCTAAACAATGAACAATGACCAATCAAATTTATTAGTGGTAAATAAATCAATAGAAATTAATCGAGAAAGAACCTTGAATATAGGGATAATAAACCAAGTACCAGCACATTGCAACACAGCTGTGGAAGATGACGCGGAACTGGAGGGGCATGTACTGGTAATTTATCCAGCCCGCTATAGGCCAAAACTGCAGATTCATCCATTAGAGGCTTAGTTCATACAAATTCCATGTTTTTACACAATAATTTACCACATTTTAAAATAGAAGAGACAACAAAAGGGCTTAATACCGTCCATGCTGTCAGCTGCACCGAGGGATAATCCTTTTTTATTTTAGCCTTAACCTGCACCCATGATCTTCCTGCATTTCAGAAAATAGCAATCACATAAAGATCTCCTTTCTTCAAGCTGTATAGTCCATGGTGTAAAGGATCGGCTGATCCAACTCGGGACGAGTTGGACGAGTTGCAATCCCAAGCCGATCCCTAATTTATTAACAATTCTCTAACTCGATTTCGGATGATCCAATATGGATCATCCGGCACTCCTCAAAAAAATCCCTTCAAAAAAATAAATAAATAAAATTGGGCCATGTTTTGGATCAGCCGATCCAAATCAATATCGGACAGGGACGATCCCCGATTTGATACCGAGCTTAAACACCATGGTAGAGTCTGCAACCCTATCAGCACCTTTTTTTAAGACTTATATGAGCATCTATCCAATATGTTGTTGAGCCAATGTGATTTAAAGCTTTATATGCCAATTTACAGTAACATCTGTTTGTCAGTGTTCAAAATATCACTTATTGGTGCCCGTTTCATTCCGGTTGAATTGGGATAAAAATTGAGATCTGTTCGCTCTTGGAGTATTAAGTTGTAAGATGGACTTACCTTCAACAACCAACCCAAGGTATAACATGAAAAGCATGTTGTTCCAAGGAGAAGATGTCAACTGTTCCAGTAACACCTTAAAGAATAAAGACAGGAATATCAGAATAACCACATCAGTTGAGCGATAATTGGTATTTGACATTCCTTCAATTTAAGAAGATCCAATGAAAGTGCTAAAAATACAATAAAACTTGTGATGCGTTTGTATACCTTCTTGGCTATGGTTTTTTTATCCTTCTTTCCCTTGAAAATTTTATCCATTATTATATGCAGGAAATGCCCAAATGGTCCCAAGTAAGCAAAGCCAAGTACCTGAAACAGAATGAAATCTTATTGCATATATGCTACAAACAAAGGAGCATATTTAGTACTTATCAAACAAAATAGTTATGATAAGACGTGGAGAGGATATTCTTCTTCTCTATATTTGCCATGAGTTAGGTCTTATTGGAAAGAAAAGATCAGCCAGTTTGTACTTCTCATTTCATGACATTCATAATTGACTGTTGAACAATGTGTAAGAGTAAATGAAATCTCAAATGCTTAACTAGATTTCATACTCAGTTGACAGATATAGAGCTATTAAGCATACTTAATTCAATTGATGTGATTATCAAAAGTAGATAGACCATCAAAAAAATTATAATGATTTTATACACAGATCATGAACTGACTCGACCGATATCATGGACGATTCAAAAAGGAAATATTGTCAAAACTAAACCCTACATTGACTAGAATGAAATCTGATGTGACCTTGTTATCTTAATTTTTTCATGACCCCAAGTGGAGGCTTAATCACGCGAAAATAAAAGAGAAAACAAAATATATATATATATATGGGAAATAATTCAGCACATAAAAGTATGATGACAGCTTCAAGATGATAATGCCAAGAAGCAAAATACCAGCAAGTAAAAATTAAAAGGGAAATTCAAAATAAGAGAAGGATAATGGAAACTATGTTTCACTAATTTTAATACATATAATGTCTTAAAAGGAGATAGTAATACATATTAAAATAAAAGATAAGTAAAAAAAAAAGTATGGAATCAGTTCTAACCTAGTAACTAACTATTTAAAGATAACCCAAGATTTATTAAATTGATTTAATAAGCATGACGTGGAAACACACCTATATACATACATACATATATATATATATATATATATATATATAGAAACTCAGACTGGTCTATCCAAGAATAATCATAAGTAATGAGGGTATCTCCTTTTTATAAGATCGATAGAAATGAGTATTAATTGGGGTGGGATGATTCTTATATTTCCGACATCCCATTCATGGGATCTAATTCTTACAGTGTTGTGTGTGAGTAAGAGAAGATAAGGCAGAAAAGAGACAAAAGAGATTAAGGGTTTTGAGAGGGTGAAG
>JAUPMG010050366.1:5411-27885 GCA_031762675.1 Pachysandra terminalis | reverse complement strand
GCTTGCATGCTTTTAAATTCACATAGAGATATTGTGGGTTATCGCATGGGGGTAAGTTCATTGGTGCTCGAGAGAGACCTTTGGATAGATTAGGGATTTTGCTTTCAAATTAGATTGTAATTTTCAATAGCATGATTATATAGAATTTAATTCAGATTGGCTATGATGAAATCAAATGGCTTCGTGTTTTAATCAACTGGTTAAACTTGTTTTTATTTTTATTTTCTTAGTCATTAATTTTAATTGTTAGTTAAGTTTTCAAAAACCAATCTCATTATTCGATTGTCCAAATAGAATTTTAGGGTAGTAATTTCAGTATTTAGTACCTAAAAATTTCCTGTGGGTTCGACACTCTATTTCATCACTTTATTACTTGCTACGATTTCGTATACTTGTGAAACCGCACATCAGTTCTCAAAAGGAACTTCAAGGTTGGCTTTGGCCGTTAGCCTATCCAACTGAGCCTTCATATTTCTCAAAGCATTCAAAATGAATTGATTTGTTATTGAGGTTTCAATAGCTGGTGCAAGACCTTCAGTATGATGTTCTTCAAATATCTCTTCAACCACAGAAGTATCATTTTGAAGAGTTGGATCCATTGATCCAATAGAATGATAACTTGTCACGCCCCGAATCCATGGTGTATGATATCAAGGATTCACGAGGGACCTTCGGATCCAAAGCCATGGAAGTGGCCAAACCAACAAATAACTCGAGATAAAACATATACTAAATACAGCGGAAGTTTGATAAAATTTAAACCAAGTCTATTAACTAAAATCCACAATCATGAATAAAATCCGAATTCAACTAACATTTACATTGTTACTGCCCACTAAGGATCAAAACACAAATATTAAAATTTATCAAGGTCCATCAACAATTCCTAATTCTTTAAGCTTCCTTGTCTTATTCGCAGCTAGTCTGGTTATGCCTCCTCTCTAATGATCCACCTGTTTCAACATAAGGGTTGAGCTTGGAGGCCTAGTAGGAATAATCTAAAGTAATTACAGCAGTTATTTTCATAATCATATAATGAAACAAGTTAATGCATGCAATTTATCACACATCGTATATAATATCATGTTATTGCTTTCATATGTCATCACAATCATAGTCATATGTATGGTTATACTCATAGTCATAATCATAATCCAATTCATAATTATAGCCATAATCACAATCGTAATCCATTTCATCATTATACTCATCTTAAGCAATTACTGACATCATTATGAAATTCCGTCATGGCAAATACATAAGCACAAGCTATATAGATTCAATGTACTCATGCACTCTGTCATGATACATGTCCATATCCAAGGCTATCAACTCCTATAGCACCTTCTCAACACTATCATTTCACTTTTGTTGATCATCGTTCCGTTAACCACACAAATAATCACATTCACACATCAATGAGCAGTTCACATAATAATCACACATCACACCAAAGTCAAACACTAAATCACACAAAACATCAAATTCAAACCATTGTCACACATCAATCAATGCAATATATGCAGATGAGTACTATGAGCACATGAATGATGATTCAAGCACACAAGCAAGAATGCAATGCAAAATGAAGATCAAATGCAAATAATGCAACATACATAGTATGAATGCTAACTGATGCAATTCTTATTCTGGTGATCAGCCGGTTCTAAGTTATCTTGGCATCAATTTTACTATAGCTAGACGACACTCTCATAACCAAATAATGACGATTAAAAGGTATTCACTTTAATACAGCTGAATACTACTCTCTTAAATCACATGTGTACATCATGGCTTTGTAGGATTCTTAACCCACGGGGCTTAATTCCGCTAACTATTTTCACGTTTGTTCCTTATGCACATCGAATACATGGATGGGTCACTCAAGGACCATGCAACTGCTACTAATTATTGCTTTCAAGGAATATATACAACCCAATGTAGAATGCCACCATCTTCCTTTCAGGGAATATATACAACCCAAGGCAGGAAATGTGTCATCTTTCCTTTCAAGGAATCTATTCAACCCAAGGCAGGAAATGTGCCATCTTTCCTTTCAGGGAATGAGACCCTAGGTAGGATAAGCTGCCTTCTTTCTTTTCAAGATCTACCCAAGGTAGGAAATTCACCTTTACAGACACAAAATCAAGTAGTACATACAACTTATGTTATGCACAACATAAGGATCACTAGAGCATGCCTTAAACATCAATATCAACATTATGCAGTTCTACAAATAATAAGAGACATAATCACAATTTTCACAGAAGTTAATCAAACTAAGATCACAGTACAATCTGATTTCATTCTTATCATTCAAGTCATGATACAACCATTAAAATCACAAAAGTACATATTAATACAGCATACGCAATCAACTCCATATTAAACTAGGCAGTTTACAAAATTTATTGCACAAAATCTTATACAAGCATTTCGCACACAAACCAATTGCACACACACACACTCTAAAAGGCTTCAAGGGACATCCCATGAAGTTTCATGACATTTGGAACTCGGCAGGTGCTCGGTAGCTGTCGAGCTACCTGCCAAAGGCCATTTTGCAGTTTTGACACCTCGTTAGTGTTTCATAATTATTTTTATACTCATTGGATTGACCTCAACACTTTATAATTAGATGCAAGTGAACATTATTGTTAATTATAATTAAATTATATTAATTATAATTTAAAGACACTGGTCGCTACATAATTACTCTATAGAGTATCTCTTTTTTTTTTTTTATAAGAAATGACTACAAACTCCCCAGCGGAGTCACCAATTAATGGTGATGCTGAAATTGTAATAACCCAAAATTCGAATACTTTATTCAGAAAAGTTTGAATTCATAATACAAAAGCATCAATAGAGATGTAGTCCAAAGAGTTTGTCTCAGGATAGCCTAATTGTTGTGCAACCATTCTATTTGGAGTGTTTCTTCTTAAAATATGATCTGTAGATAAAACAAGAAAGAGTCAAACAGAACGAAAGTTGAGATGTCAGAAGTGTTAATAAGAACGCACATCATAGAGCAAGGGAACCTCAATGTTGGAAGGACACTAGTCTTTTGTCTGTTTTTTTGATATGTTTTCACTCTTGATAGTTCAAGTATTTGTGAGTTTTCCTTGATGGTGATAGATTCTTTTCAATGTTCCAACAGATATTTAGATTTTGTGTAAGTCTACAAATTTCTGAATTGTTGCCGTTGATTCGTAGGCAGGCTCTGCTATATCCATCCTTATCAGGACATATGTCAATTAGACAATTGTCCAGAGAGGAGCTTGGAAGTATCCCCATGCAGTAATGCATATCCAAGTATACGCGTCTTCAACGCGGCCAAGTTATTTCCAAAAGGAAATTGTGGTGAGTCATTGGATTCAAGAGAACTTGCTTTGTCATAGGTTGCTCTAAAGTCTAGGAGATCAAGAATTGAATGACATGTGTTCCATGCATAAAGTTCTATAAAGTAAGGTTCCGTTCTTAACACCATCATACCTGATAAGACAAAATCCCCTAAGATAAGTTATACATCATATATATAAGTAGCTAGGTTTTAACACGTGATTGAATTGGGGATTTAGTTCAATCTTCTTTATATAAATGAGTCATTTGAGTGCTGCAAACATTCCTTTGGCTTTCACCCATTTTCGAAGGATCCCTTTTTGTTAGTTCAACCCATATTCCTTTCGAAGAAACCGGAGTAACCCAGTAACCCTTTCCAAGGTGAACAGTATATTTAACGAACTTACCCATTTGGAACTCTTAATGTATAGGAGTCCTAGTAGATGATTCGTTTTTCATGATCAATCATCCCTATAAGAAAGAGCTCATCATAGGATCTTCCAAGGTTCTGGTTTAAGTAACCAATTCGAGTGCCGTTTAATTGGTTTTAGTAAGACAATCGAGCATCCTTTGTAGTGCTCTTAGAGTAAAGTTGACAAGTAAATTCCACAAATTCACGTATGTCATTCAAAGGAGGCATACGGGAAAGGAAATAGCTGCCTCCGAAGTACTCCTTTATGAGGGTGCTTCGAAATCAGTAAAGTCTGCAATCCATAGGTGTTTCCTAGGGATGAGTAAAAAGTGTACTTTGGGAGTTCCTTTAATAAATGAGTAGAGCTTTACAACCCTAGATGTGTGTGTGTGATGATCTAATCTATGTAACACATAAGGGAAAGGACTTGGATCTCAATCCTTCTTCTTCAATTCAATTGGCATAGGATGCCATAACTATGAAACATGGGAAGAAGATGGAGAGAGGGAATTCTCTAGCCTAAGAATATCCTTCTTCTTCAATTCAATTGGCATAGGATGCCATAACTATGAAACATGGGAAGAAGATGGAGAGAGGGAATTCTCTAGCCTAAGAATAAGCAAAATGCTCTTTGGTTAGATCTAGGGCTTTGAGAGAATTCTCGTGTGGGTCTTGCGCAAAAATAACCTCCAACGCTATTTATAGAGTTGGCAATTTACTCGTCTATTGGTTGACTGGTGAACGCCCAGCGACTTAAAATTCAAAAGAGTATGCTCCTTTGGGTCAGTCGGGAAAGACCAACCAGTCGACCCTTTGGTTCGCCAGTAGACAAGACATCTCTGTCGGTTGACCGGTACACCGCAGGACTTCAAAACTTGAGATAGAGTTTTGAGTGACCGGAGGGCCATCCAATAGATTGAGAGCCCTCGCCGGTCAACCGAACCACTTGGTCGCTCAACCAGGCACGTGCATATCGCACAGACCAACACTGGTTTGTATTGCGACCAACATTGGGGTCGGTTGATCGGAGCCTTAGGAAAGCCTAATATGATCCTTTCTATGGCCATTTTTCCCACAGTTCATCCACGAATGGTATCGACCATCTGTGGGTAGTCTTTGGCTGTCTAGACATGAATCCAGATGGCCAAGGACCATAAAGTTCCCCTCAACTGTTAAATGGAACCCCAATCTCCCTTGAAACAAGTCAATATTCAATCAGTATGTGTTTCTATGGGCTGTCTAGTGTGTGCGTGCTTACCTTGGTTAGGGGGCCAATCCGATAGATGCTCCAATGTAGCTTGGTCTTCTTTGGATCCGCAACTCTTGATCTTCAATGTACCCAGTTACAGAGACTTAAGGACTATGTCACAACATTAACAAACACTAGGAATGTCTAGGAGAAACCGTTGACATTAACAATCTCCCCCCTTTGTCAATTTGTGACAAAAACACCTAACCTAGGTACAACACACACACTTAGAACTCTTTGAACCGAATACAAAATATATACAATTATTACAATTCAATTCATAGGCAAAAATTGAGATACAAGAGACTTAAGATTCTGCAACGCTTTGTGCTCCCCCTCAACTTTTGCATCAACTTCCCCATACTTGGACATACCTGCAAAAACATATAATTGTTCTTGCAAAGAAAATATGTGCCATGAGTAGAGTACCTAGATCTCCCCCTTTTTGTCAGAAATAGACAAAGAGATATACCTATTTGGGGGGAAATCCCAAAGTGTTTGCTATCTTGGTGAACTCCAATCCCAAAGGATGAGCTTAACCCAAGGAAAACACAAGCTTGTGTATACTCACTACAAGAGACTTGTAAGGTCATTGTATACATAAGGTGAGGTGTAGATGTTGGTTGCACAAAATAAACAATGATACCATAACAGCCTCTACGGACCTCAGGACATGCACGAAAAGATAATCAGTAAAGCATATGGTGCAGGATACGAACACAAGTACATAGCAAGATATAACTATAAGAAACATGCATTGGTTTGTGTAACACCATTAGACATCCTAAAGCCTCAGTCCCAATGGGGGAGGGGGATATGTGTGATTTGGATAATATGTGCATAATAGTGTGTGTGTGTGTATGCAATGTGTGATTCTATGCAAGTTATAACTATAAGAACAAAACCCACACGTATTAGAACAAGCATGTGGAAAGTATAAGTATAAGCCACAACATGCAAGTTTCGAATGCATACACACATATATGCCATCCAATCCAAATCACCAAGCAAAAATCATACAAAGAAATATGCATGTAAGCATAGGTAAGATCAATGCATAAGTGTATAGGCCATGTAAAAATATAACTATCAACACAGGCGTAGCCTATACAAGCCAAGGATAGACCACCAAAAATAAGAGTGATTCACAGGTCTGTCCAAGGAAATGTGTAGACATGGATAAGAATAAGCATTAAAAGCTACCACATTTACAAACATAGGCATCTCATAATAGACCATATATACAAAATACTATAATGATGTGCAATAGATTCTACAAGAGATCTTTTGTACCAATAGAGTCAAAACATACAGAGTAATGAATCAATCTATACACTATGTCAAGGCTCAAGGGTACATCCCACAAAAATGAAGTCATCAAAATGAATGATCAAATCTGAATCAAAGAACAGTCAATTTTGTAGAGGGTCCTCATTACTCTCTAGGGGTGAGGGTGGAATAAGAAACCCAATGGCCTGAAACCCAAAGGAGATGTCCGAAAACCTCCTCCTAGAGCGCTCAATCGCCCTTTCCATGCGAGTCAGCTGCATGTCACGAGCATCGGACTACCGACGGAGAGCTCCCACCTCTGAAACAAGTCACTCCAATAACTCCCTGATGGTGTGATGAGGCTCAGAATGGTGGGACAGCCTAGGTACATCATCCTCCGGCTCCTCTCTCCCCTTATCTCCAACTAAATCCTCGGCAAAAGACTCCTGCTCCGATGAAAAGTCTCTAAGTCCCATCTTAGACTTATTGGCCCTAGCGAAGGAAATAGAATAGATCAGTGCATCACTAGAAGAGGCCATCATGCCAACAACTTTTCCCAATTCAATACCGAGGTAACCAAATAGGCAAGTATCTCGAGGAGAAGATATGAAAAGAATAATCTCTCTACAAATAAGAGAGGGGAAACAAAGAGGAACACTAATCACCACCAAGTAGGTCATCGATTGGGAAAGTTCTAACTTCTTCCCACTTCTCGGATAAACATTGGTTGTGAAGAAATGATGTAAAATCTGATAAGTAGGATGAAGGCTAGAGACCTTTAAAGACATATCACGGTTAAGACCGACATTAGCACCACACAAATGTCTGATGGAAGTCTTTAACCGAGATGAGTCAAAATTAGCAAAGGCCTCTGGACTGGTGGAGAGAGGCACATTAATCATGTGGGAAATAAGTGTCGGACATACTCTCGTCTTCTGCCCATTCCAGGAAACCTCGAAATGAATAAGAGATAGCCTGTAGGAAGAGACATGACTGTAATATGCTCTCAAAATATGAGGGATAGCAGGAACACTCCAATACAAGATGTTAGACCAACAGATCCTAGTAAGAATTTCTATGATCCTAGAGTTAGTCAAATCATTAATGACCATACTTCTCTCAACAACAATAGCTTTGCCTTTTACTTTCAAAGACATATCCGAAGTGGTCTCATGTGGGGGAACGAGAATTGGTCTGGATCTCGAATCCTCAGGAGGGGCCAACGAGGTGGTGCCGCCCCTACATGGTTTCTTAGTCTTAGTTTTGAATGACATGATTTATAGGACTAGAAAACCAAGGACACAAACAAACAAAACAAAAAAAAAAAATAAGGAAATTAAGAAATCTAGACTCAAAGAACCTAATGACACATAAAGGAAACTACAATCCTAAGAAAAAACCAAGAAGAAAACAAAGGACTAGAAACAAATGGAGGAAAGAACAAAAACAAAACACAAAACACAAGAAACATCCAAATGTTAGTACAAAAACTTACAAAATAGATGAATCAAGAAGGAAATAAAAACTATTAAATACTTACTTGATTTTGATCTCCTAGCAATGCTTGAAGAGAAATCAAGGAGAACCCCAAAAAGGAAAAGGGAAAACCTAGAGGAAAAGAAGGAGACTAAAGGTGAATAAGTAATCTACAAGAAGAGTTTTAATGCCCAAACCCCGCCTAGGAATAGTGAATCCCATGCGGGGCCGATCGACCGTTCAAACCAGTTCGATCAACTGGGCACTGAAACCCAGAAAGTGTTTTTAAACAGTGCAGACAAATCCGAGGAAATTTTTTTTAGAACACCCTCAAGCCACAATGAAGTGTACCATCTAATAAAATGAATATTTAAAATGTAAAAATCATGAAAAATGAACCAAGTGTGCACCACAAATATATTATAATAATATCATGTGCACAAGTAGTCCGTGTATTACATACTCAAGCATAAAAGATGTGTCAATCAATTCAATACCTTTATATGTGATACCCACTGAGGAAATTACTCCTCGGGGACCCGCGAAGTAGGATTTGAAGGAGGCCTAGGTGGCTTTTTAGACCTGATTCTCTCTACTGCCTTCTTAAGTTTGAAGTTCTTGTTCATTTGATCAATCAAGGAGAATAATTTCTTCGAGCGTTTCGAATCAGGGGTAGTAGAGTCGGGATCCTTAGAGACAGAGAGAGACTTAACCTTATCAAATGGTACTGTGTAATCTCAAGGGTTAGTCTCAACCGGTGTCTCTTTCTCCACAAATTTAAATTTCTGGAAGAAATCAGGTTGCTTTCCATTGCATGATGTCCTTCTACAGTAGTTGCACTCGATGAATTTTCTTGAAGGAGCAATGGATTTTACTTTTAAGATCATGCCCTTCAGAAGTCAAAGCCATGAGGTAGGTAAAAGGTGGAAGTCCCTTCTTTTTCCACATAGTAGTGGTCTGCAATTCTGAGACCTTTCCTGACAATCTTTCTAGATTTGTCAATGATCACACTGCCATCATGCCTAAAGATCACAACATGTCCTATATCACATAACTGTGATACACTTAGAAGGTTATGTCTCAAACCTTCTACATATAGGACATCATCAATGGTAGGCATATTAGGAAATTTAATTGATCCCTACCAGTGATTTGTGCCTGATTACCATCCCCATAAGTCACAGATCCTCCTTTGAAATATTCAAAGGTTGCGAACGAGGATCTATCTCCAATCATATGCCTAGAGGCCCCACTATCTAGATACCAGCTAGGTCGGTCCGTCTTATTTTCCATTGTATGGATAGATAAGCATATGCTTCTGTTTTTAGGAGTCCATACATAGGGTAGGGATGAAGTCCTACTAGGAGTCATCATTCTCCTAGTCATCCTCTTCTTAGAAGCATCCTTTCTACAAGATTTGTATATGTCAAATACGGAAGGGGTTTCTAAGAATGAGGGCATCACACTTTCCCCTTTGTCCAAAATGGCGGTGTTGATTCGGGCACGAGTACACTCAAGGTGTAAGTGTCTGGAGTCACCGCTAGTGTGGGAGATAGTCCTAGGAATACCAGGGGTAGGACTGTAAGATGAGGAATCTCCCATCTCAAAGGTAGAAAAGGAGTTGAGTGTGTTATAGATCTAGCTATGGAATCTCTGACCCATCCTATCCCAGGACAATTGAAGTTGTCTAACTTTGGCTAACAACTTAGATTTTTCAGATATGACATTTTCTAACTCTAATCCGTCTTGTGCTTATGGCTATTCAAACTTGAAACCTTTCTACTTCAGATTTAAGAGTTTCAGCAACAATGGTTAAAGTCTCATTACTTATATGCATTTGTTCAATGTCACCAGACAATTCGTTGTATGGACGTCTCATCTCACCAACCATTCCTATTAACTTCTGGTACTCCTGGAAGAAAGCATCATAGAAATCCTGAAGGTCCTCATCATCGGAGTCTTTAGAATCAATGCACTCCTCATAAGGAATCTCTTGAATGGATCTTATGATGGGAGTAGGATCCTTGAGAGAAGACCTGGGAATCCTAGCCATCAAAATGGCTATGTCATCATCGTTATTCGAGTTAGCCGAATTAGACTCAGATGATTCTTCCCACATTTTAGTAGCCATTTCCCTTCTACCAGATTTTTTTTAGTTGGGCAATTGGGAGCTATGTGCCCATAACCTTTACAGTTATAGCATTGGGTTTCTTTTGACATTTCCCTTTGATTGGATTTAGGGTAGGGCTTGTCACAATATTTACCCTTTTTAGTTGCACTCTCTCTCCTTTTGGGGAAGTGCCTTAGAAACATTTTAGCCAATTAGGCTTGGTCCTCTTCATCAAAACTCACATGCTCATCATTTTTCTTTTCCTTTTCATTTGAGTTTGATGATGTTAAGGCAATCGAATTTTCTTTAGGCGAGGTCTCAAAATGAAACTCAAAGGTCTGAAGGGATCCTACAAGTTCTTCAACTTTTAGGAGGTCGATATCCCTACACTCCTCAATGGAGGTTACATTAGCAGTGAACCTTTCTGGAAGGGATCTTAAGATTTTTCTACAAATCTTAGAATCCGGAATGGGTTCACCTAAACCCCACATGGATAAAACTATGAGTTGTGTACTCTTAGAGATCATGTTCCAAAAAAGAAGTAAGGTCATTACTTCAGATGCTATGAGGAGTTGGGAGGGAACTTTGAAGTCCCTACATGCCATGGGTTTTCAGCTAGATTGGTTGGAAAACTATCATGAAGAGCTGAAGGCAGGGGAAAATAAATGTAATAAAGGGAATTCGAGGTCACCATATCTGGGAAAATCGAGGAGGTGGACAAGTTATTGAAGTCCTTTGATAAGGTATTCAATCTCTGATGTCCTTTCCTAGAGGAAAGGAGGGCTTGTAGAGATGCAAGCTGCTCTTGTCAACTTATATGACGATTTGCCAGAGCCTGAAGTCTTAAGGCTTGGAGTTCTCAAAGGTGTCTTCGAAGGCATCAGCGGATCCCAACTTACTGATAAGTAATAACCCTGTAGGTAAGTAGAAGAATCACTTCCACTTTTCTCAAATGATAAAATTTTATAGTAGCCTGAGGCTTGAGCAGATACTACTTCGAACGGTCCTTTCCACCGAGGAGCAAACTTAGGCTTGACAGTGTGACTTCTTTCGTATCATGTTGCTTGAAGGATTAGTTCACCACTTGGAAACTTCGGGGCCTAGCCAGCTTATTATAGGCTCGAGTGAAAATCTAATGATAATGAAGATTACTTTCCAAATATTTTTGTCTTCTTTCATCTAGATTATCCAACTCCTATTTGCGTATAGCAACAATGTCCTTGAAACTCTAATCAACTTCACTTGCATGTAGGATTCTAGCTGAAGCTACTTGTAGTTCGACTGGTAGGACATATACAAGAGAGAAAGTTGTAGCATTAATGGCTCTTTGTTTACTCACTCAATATTCCCGTAGGACCTAAGGTAGGAATTTGTTCCATCATGAAGTCTGATAAAAAACCAACTTGCTTAGAATTTTGATCAATTTCTTATTGGATGCTTCAGCTTGTTCATTCCCTTGAGGATAATAGGGAGTAGACTTAAGATGCTCAATTCTATGAAAGGATGTTAGCTCTCGAATCAGTCCGTTAAGAAAGGAAGTCTCATTGTCCAAAATTATCCTTCAAGGGATACCAAATTGAGTGATGATGTTGTCCTTGATGAACTGAGTCACAGATGCTTTGTTGGCTCTTCTAAGTGGAACAACTTCAATCCAGTTTGTGAAGTATTCTTTAGCTGCAAAAATCCAAGTATTTCCCCTTCTATTGTTATAATTAATAAGATCAATCAAATCTAGCCCCAAGTGTGAAAGGGTAGGGTGCAATTATTGATTACATCTCATGAGAAGCCTTCCGAGGGACATTGTCCTAAATTTGGCATCTAACACATTTCTTCACAAAATTGGTTGTATCAGCTTCCATCGTAGGCCAATAATAACCTAGATCTTGCAACTGTTTGGGAGGTTTTCTTTTTCCTTGGTGGGCTCTGTACAATCCACCATGAACTTCGCAAAGGACAATGGTAATCTCATGGTTACCTAAACATCGCAAAGGATAATCATTGAAGCTTCTTTTGTATAATTCCCCTATCTCCATATAGAATCTCATAGCCTTTTGTTTAAGAAGAAGTGCTTCAAAACGATATTGAGGTAGGATTGTCTCTGAGATACTTGATGTAGGTCCTTCCAAAAGGTTGAACATGGATAAGGAATGCTTCCGCTACATCAGGTGGTTCTTGACACTTTGCGCAAGATAACTGCAGTTTGGTAACGTCAAATGCCATCGAAGGCCAGTTTAAACCAAAGCTCTAAAGTCTTCTGTATAGAGGAGGCGAGTCCATAAGGCCATAAGTTTCTTGACGCATAGCCTGAATTCTTTCTACAGCTTCCTCCAATCCAAGATATCTAAACAGAGCTCCACTGACCCTTTTGCAGTAAAGAACTTTACCTAGTTGGGAAATATTCATCAAAGTCTTGAGGAGAGTAATAGGAGTATGAAAGGGGAGATTATCAAGATCTTGACAAATCTGATAACTCCAATTTGTTCCTAAAATATGATATTCATTACTCTAAGGAAGTGTAGTAGGAGTAGACTTTCGAATGACTTCCAAAGTAGTTGTGTCGAGATCCATATGAAGTCTACTTCCCAGGTTGGCTAATGCATCAACGCGCTTGTTCTTGCTTCTCACCGTGTAAGTTAAAGAATAACTTGAGAATCTTCGAAGGAGAGCTTGTACTGCTATCTTGTACTGAACCTTATCAAGTTCCTTAACTGCAAATTTCTCATTTACTTGAGAAATAATCAGACAAGAATCACCATATATTTGAAGCATTTGGATCTTCATTTGGTGAGCAAGTGTAAGACCAATGAGTAGGGCTTCATATTCTACCATGTTATTTCTACAAGGAAATTCAAATTTGAAGGAGAAAGAGAACTATTGACCATTCGGTGAAATCAATTCAATCTTAGCTCCACCACATTGTGAGTTAGATGATCCATCAAATTTCATTAGTCATTCTTCATCCGAAGCAACATGTACCTCATTCTCGAAGTCATCTTGTTCTCGGTGGGTGGGGAAAGCTTGTAGAAGGTCATCTATAGCTTGTCCTATAATGGCTCGAGGTGTCTCACAAATAATCTCAAACTGGGCTAACTATAATAGCCACTTGATATGTATTCCAAAGAGGATAGGCTGAGATAACAAATACTTCATTGGATCTCCTCGAGTGACTAGGTGAACAGAATGTAAATGTAGATAATGCTTCAATTTATTCACCATGTATACATGGGCCAAACAAGACTTAACCACACTTGAGTATTTGTTTTCAGTTCCTTGCAGTAATAGACGGGTCTCTCAACACCTTGTTCATCTTCCTACGCAAGTAAGCCACCTATAGCCTGACCTGTGATGACAAGATTCATTCAGAGAGGTTTCTTCTGAATTGGAGCCATAATAGTATGAGGAGGGGAGAGAATTTGCTTTATCTTTTCGAAGGCTTCTTTATGCTTTTCAATCCATAGAAAAGATGCATCCTTCTTTAACAAGGGTATGAAGGGAGCAATATAAGCCGAAAGACCAAGAATGAACCTTCGAATATAAGAGACACATCCAAGAAATGATTTCGACTCCTTCTGAGTCCGAGAAGAACTCATGTTAATGGTTGCCTTAGGTTTCGTAGGATCGAGATCAATGCCATGTCTGTGAACAATGAATCCAAGGAATTTTCTGGATGAAACTCCGAAGGTGCACTTAGCTGGATTCATCTTTAGATTGTACAACTGACATCTTTGAATCACTTTCTCTAAGACAACCATGTGATCTTGTTTCTTCTTTAACTTAATAACTAAGTTGTCCACAGAGTTTTCAACATCCTTATGGATCATATCGTGAAAAATAGCGGTCATATCCCTTTGATAAGTAGTACCGGCATTCTTAAGCCCGAAAGGCATGACCATAAAGTAGAAATTTTCAGGACTTTTGAAGCCAATTTTCTCAACATCTTGAGAGGCCATGTGGATTTGATTTTAATTAGAGAATCCATCCATGAATGAGAACATCTCATCTCCGACAACATCATCAATAAGGATATCTATTTTAGGAAGAGAGAAATCATCCTTCGGACAGGATTTATTCAAATCTTGAAAGTCAACACAACAACGAATTTGTCCACTCTTTTTCTTTATAAGGACCATATTTGCTAACAAAGAGGAATGTTGAATGGGCTTGATAAATCTTTCTTATAATAGCTTCTCAATTTCGGTTTTGATTTGTAACTCAATGTCTAGTTTGAAGGTCCGAGCAGCTTGCTTGATTGGATCTACTTCGAATGAGACATGAATCTTATGAGTCACAAGTTGAGGATCGAGACTTGGAATCTCTTCATACTTCAAGGAAAAAACATCTCTTTGTTGTTTGAGCAATGATATGAAGGCTTGCCTCTGTTCAGGATTGAGACTGTCACATATCATAATAGGCCTTTTATCATCTAGGCCATCTTCAAGATCCACTTCATCCAGCTCTTCTTTAACATCCTTAACACCGTCCTACATGTGTTCTGGAACTTCTTCAAGTTTGAATTATGAAGCTTTTGTTAACAATCCTTCAAGGGGATGTTGTGATGTATCATCATATGGAGCCCCCTCTGATTGTCATAATCTACGTACAGACCTCCCATTTGGGAGGTATACTTGAATGCACCGTGCTTTCGAGGTCCTCTTCTTGTTGCAAGGGACATTGGATGGACAAGGAGAAAAAGTAGAAGGGTCCAAAGTGGAACACAACGATATCCACGAAGGGATTGGCTTCCCCCCAGTCTAGCAACCCGACATTTATCCTCATGAGCAAAGCTGTCATAGTGAGCAGCCTCAGCAAAGTAGGTTTAAGACACATCAAAGGATAGGGATCAACTGCCACTTGAACTATCTTCCCATTCCAAATGCCTTTGAGGCATTGATGATAAGAGGAGGGAATTGCCCTAGCATGATGGATCCAGGGTCTTCCCAGCAATATGTGAAATGTAGACTTATCATCACTAATATGGCATAATGTAGGAAACTTAAAGGGTCCAACCTGAATTTCGAGTGTGATGTACCCTATAGTCTGTTGCCATTGAGTATCGAATCCAAGAATTTGAATTGTCTCAGGAATGAACTGTCATTCGAGACTCCAATCGCCTCTAATATGTGAAAAGGCAGAAGGTTCTCTGAAGATCCATAATTAAGTAAGGCTCTTTGAATGTCCACACCCTTAAGCGTGGCATTTAGACAAAAGGAGCCATCATGTCCTCTTTTGCAAAGGTGATAGCACTTTTATGAAGCCGGAGAGTAGAGTGGACAATAGCATCAGCATTATAACACTCATAGTGATGTTTTTCACGAGGGAGAGTAGTGCTCGAGTGGCTTCATTGTGTATCTCGAGATTAAACTGCATGTCCTCAAAGAACATCTAAAACTTCATAGTAGGTTGCAGAGCACTGTTCAGCTTAACACTCAGATCTTTCTCAATATCCATAGGAGTGACAAACATACGAATAGTTTCTTTCCCTTTCCCTTTGTGTTTTGGGAGGGGATCAATGTGCATAGTTGCTTCTGAGAGATCAATATCTCCTATGGCCAATATAGCATGGAATAACTTTGTACAGCATAACAATCGAAGGTGGTATGCTTTGTACTGCGATGAAATCTGCCATACTTGGAAGACTTCTTATCTGCCTTTGAAGGCTCATTCTCAATAGGAGGAAGGGTGATACGATCATTCTTGATCCATTCATCGAGTAGGACTTCCAACTGAGCTGGAGAACACATTACTGTTGTTTGTCTTACTCTTCTTCTTCAAAGTCTTTTCGGATCCCTCAGTTGTTATAGCGAGAACTTGCTTCTTTTCTCCTTTCTTCTCAACATAAGGAATAAAAGCACTAGTTCTCTTAATCACTTCATACAACTTGGTAAAGTTATCAATGTTCAGATTCTCTAATTGTACACGGTACGTGAACAGCAAACCATTAACACAAATTTGAACGAATTTTTCTTTAGGTACTATCTCAGGTGATTACCATGTCTCTGAATCAATACTTGTAAGACATAGTTCGAATTTTCACAATTTTCAATGTTACCAAACTTTCCTTCTTCCAATATAAACACCTATTTTGTTCTTAAGATCAATAAACAAGGTATATATATAAAGCTATTTTTGTCCTTAAAATATGTTATTGTAAGCAAAAAAAATCAAATATTCTGTTATATTTGGGCAGAGAATTACATTTGTCCACCTGAATAGCACAAATTTGAAAGAAATTTGAGGCATGATACAAAGAAATTTGAAGCATGATTTTTTTCTTTAAAATAAAAAAAAAATAAAAAAGCGAGGATTTATTTATCTGAAATTTTGTTCGCAACACTATATATTGTAACAGCAATCAGTCCAGCCTGAGAACCTGCATAAATAATGTATCTCCAATTGAACTACCATCCAATGCACATCACTTCGACGAAAATTCATTCTTGTTAGCAAAATGGTTTTTCTTATTTTTCTTGCAACAGTGGCTTGGTTACAGCTTTCAGAATGTCAGGTTAGCTTTGACTTGGTGATGGCCGGCAAAGATTAGCTATCCATAATTTAAGCTGCAACAGAAAAAACCTAATGGTCTTGTTGAAGGGTTATCTCAAAGATGACTCCTCCAAGATTTCCAGCCACAGATCGGGTCCCAATTATTTCTTTCACCTGCATCCCATGCCGGACAGCTTCATCGACAACCAGCGTGTCCATCCTGCACAGAGAGAACATCATAATTCATATTTCCCAAAATTTTCCATGCACGTAATACAGTAGTTACAGGACTTGGGACTGTATCTGTGATGCATCTAGCAAGATTCAGACCATTGATCTAAACAGGAGATGTCAAGAATACAGTCAATCGGATTATTTTAACCATATAGTAAAACTTGCCTGGGCAATCATTATTTACAATGGGACCACAGATTTAAAGCCAAAATAAAGCAAAATATGTAACTTAAATGCCGTAGCAAGGCAGCCGTTCAGATTCTTGAACATGCAAAATAACTATAAATAAATAACAAAATATTAAAATAGCAGATCAATCATTCTTAATTATGATTATCGTTGAAATAGAAGAACAAGCATTCTAAAGTACAATTATTGCATCAACACCTTTTTCCTATCATATTCATATTTACAGTCCAAAAACAAAGAACAAAATTTTGGAGATGCAAGCTAGTTTAACTAGTAAAGTCCACTCCAGCCACAACAAACGACACAGATACACAAAACAAATAACCACCTCTGGAAAAGAATCCCTAGAGTGTGAACCTACAAGTGTAATCCCAAGAGTCTACTTATGATTTTATGCTTTAAAGGTAGGATCAAATTAATACCAAAAAAGCTTAACTGTTCAGTTCACTCAAGCATGCAAAACAACTTAGAATACAAAACAAAATAATGAAATAGAAGATAAAATTCTTATTTGGAATATTGAATTAATGTTACAATGAACTTTTCCTTCCTATCAATTTTTTCCCATAGACGTCTTCATATCATGTTTAGAGGCAAAAAAACAAAAGAGGAACCATACAGAACTTTAAGGATAATGTCATTTTCAGGGCTGGTGTTGGCCATAGCAAGTGACAGGAGGAGAAGTTCCTGATGAGCAGTTGTGAGAAGTATCAACTGAATTCAAGGAAGAGCATGCTCACTTACACTTTAGCTCGAGATACATAGGCTAGTATGAACTTGCATTGCCTGTCTCCACCAAGGCAGAGAATCTGCTCAACAGTATCAAAAAGCAGAGGAATGCTAGACTGTTGAAAGCTTATTATTGTCAAAGAATTTTCCTTTTCAAGATTTGAAAAATATGCATAAAGGGATAGCAAACAAGGAAGAACCAATAGTCCCCGTCCGTATTGCATCTACACAGGAACCAGTGTCATAATCTGACATTAATGTGCTTCAGCCTTGGATTCACAATACACCAGATTTTATGTCACACCTAATCCTGATTTATGGCCCAAAAGATAAATGGGTTGGCCTGTGATTAGATTTTAATCATTGAAAGCTTAATCCTATATAAATTATTCACCAGCCAAATCCAGGCCCAGACTGAGCTATAACCTAGATCTTTTACTCTTGGGCTTGAGGGCATGGCCTGACACTAAGGACTGTCTCATTTCAACCTCTGAGTCGGTGTTAAAAACAATTAAGTGGAAATCACAGTTACTTTCGCTAAAACTACTGAAAGCACTTTCCACCCTTATGGTTTCTAAAATTAGGACTTTCACCTGCCGGACTAACCAGATTAAAGGTGCTAATGTCAAAGAGTTATTCACATTTTTGCTTAGCACTTTTCCTTTGACATTTTAAGAAAATTTATAATAGATATTGTGCCCTTAACGTATTTCTAAAAACTATAATATAATGTTTTAAAAACACACAGAACATTCCTATGGACAAGGCAGTTGTAAGAAAATGGTCGCCATAATAAGTTTAATCTGTCGAGATTTTCATCATTTCAATTCATGGAAAGTAAGGAGAGAGGAGGGCCATTGATATTGACCAGCAAACCAGAACAAAGGTCAGTGTAATTTCAGAAACCACTTGGGAGGAAAGTGCTATACTAAGAAACCTCAAGGAGCATCTTCGTACTTTTACTCATACAGAAAAGAATACCAATTATGGGTAATAGTGAGAATCTTAAGTAATTTGTAAAAGTAGAAGTGACAATAGGATATAAATATCAGCTCCAAGAACCAAATCGAACCCTTTTGAGTATCTCTGTAAGATTTGGTTCATCTGGTTAGAATTACCCCATTCTAGCTTTTCTGCTGCTAATCCTGCAAATAGAGTGTCCAAAGGCACATATTAGCTCAGTCAAATACATATTTGGTTTTCTCAAGTTCATTCCTCTTACTAGCAGATACGTGAATCTCTGAAGATGTATGTAGCTCTATATTTTTCCTCAAAATCTGAAATTGAATTACAATATTTCAACTTAAAATACAAGCAAACCATATAAAGAACTTACGAAACTAATGGAAAAAATGACTAATTTATCCCATAACCTTGCCTTGAAAACTTCTTCATTATGATCAGTCAAGACAACCTCATGACAGAATCTACTGCAGAGTAATCCAGTAATTCCTGAATATCAAAAGAAAGCAATATTATTTGGTATCAAAGTTTTATGAGGGATCGCTGAAGGTGATGAAAGTCAATATCAAACCACATATAGGTAGCAAGGAAAATCTTGAAAGAAAAAAAAGGATAAATAAATATATAAATAGGTGCTATCAGAAACTGAAATAAATTGCAAATAGTATAGCCTTTGCAAGATAGAACATAGACTAAAGTCATAGAGAAAGATGCAAAAAAGTAACATAAGAAACATCAAGTTTTCTTCTTTTTTAAACTTCTTTTTCTTATTTATCATAGTGTGTATTTTTGTGCCTATCATTGTAAATACCAAATTTTCTTTTCTGTTATAACTTTCCCCCCCTTGGTATCATACTTTGACCCTTGATCAACAAAATGAGATTTGACATCCATGTTGTACATACAACAAAAATAAATACTAGACTTCTATATTTTTTCCTATTTTATGGGAAGTATTTCATACAATAGATACCATTAGATTACTCATTTATCCCCACTGTTGCCAATCCTTTTCCGGACACTGTGTTTCACGAACTGACTTTTGGACCATTTCACTTTAGTCAAGGAACTTTACACACACTAACATGTCAAATTTGCAAGATCAATTCAATCCAAAATAATGGAAAATCATTGTCATAACCTAAGACTCACCAACGCCAGAGCCTAATTCAATAACTGAAGATCCTTGAAGCATATCAGCATTCGATGACAGATAATTATTTAGTAGCATGGCACCTGGCCATACCAGTTGCCCTGTAAGATCATAATCAGCTGCCACAGTAATGTTAGTCTACAATGTAAAACAGGTCTCATTTGGAAGACAACATAAGCCATAGCTCAAACAATAATACGAGATTAAAATTATGAAAACTGACAGTAAGAATGCTCCAAGGAAAAAAAAAATAAAAATCAGCTTGGTAGGTACATCATTCTGATTGGTTATATAATGTCTATTAAAAAACTCTCCCTTCTATTTCTTTTTATAAGGATAATCACTACAACAAACATATACTTCAAACATCAGTTACTCATCATCCAAACATTTGTTTATCAGCAATACATATAATCTTAGATCACTTTAGCATGCTATGCATCATAGATCGTAGTAGGGCTAGGGATTAAACATTTAAGATTCACACAGCAGTTTCTTCTTGGAACTCGTAGTCTACAAACTGTTAAATGTTCGCCTACGCCGCTTACTCTTTAAATTTTTCTTATTAAACAATGACGATTTTCATGAGCAGGGTTTCCTAAGTAAATTAGCAACCGCAACTATCAAGATGAGGTGATTGAAAAAAAAAAAAAAAAAAAAAGAAAAAAGAAAAATCAGTAATTGACCATAGCAATCAGTGATCAATGTTGTGGATGTCATATCCATATAACCAAATCAATTTACAAGCAGGTCCATAGTTATAAGAAACTTGATGATAAAAAAAAAATCAAAATAAAAAAAAACTTGAAACTATTGATAGTAGTTTAAACAATTATCAGCAACGCAAAAAGACAGGTTAGAATGGTTGAACAGGATTCATATTTTCGATCCCAACCAGTTGGGGCATGAAATTATAATTAATTTATTAGCTGATTGATCATAAATACATACGTGATCAAACCTATTAAGGAGAAAACTATATAAAATCTTGGGACCAGTTCAAATTCAGCTTGTATATGGTTCAAAAATTCTCCCTCAAATATATCAGGGATTTCAGAAATTACCCAATTCAAACCCAATCAATGAAACTTAAAAGAAAAATCTTAAAATTTTATATACCCAACCCCTCCCCCAAAAATATTTTATCGCAAGCACAGTATAAGAAGAAAGATTAATCAAACATAAATATATGAAGAATATAAAATCATTCAGTGTAAAAACGAAAATTGTTCCATGCCCTAGTCTTCCCGAAATTAGAGAATTCCAGATGAGCAATATATTAAATAAACAACGAAAATAGCTTTTGTTCAAACAGAAGAAGAAACATAGCATGGGTTTTTTAAATTTTTCTAAACTGGAACTCACTTGAAGCTGATTGGAGACAAAAGAGCTGAAGCTCTTGAGATCCAAAAGTAAAAGTTGTAAGCTCGTAGCTGCAAGAAATCAGGAAAAGGAAGATGAAAAAGAGAGAGAGAGAGAGAGAGAGAGAGAGAGAGAGTTCTACCAAAAAACAGAGAGGGAGAGAGAGAGAGACCTGTCGTTGATGAAGAAAGATTCATCTAAGGAGACAATATCGTCATCTTCTTCTTTCTCCATCGCAGGTTTGCTCTCTGGGAGTCTCTTCTCCAGTTCCATTCCCGTTCGAGAGCTAGAGACAGTAATAGGGCGGTAAAAGAAGCTCATAAACCTTGGGCAACGCTCAGGTTCGTTAGATTTACATTAAGCATGGCTCGATCTCGTTAAATTTTGATTTGGAGCTAAGGCTCCGCTCGATCCAATAATATTGGGTCAAATATTGATCACCCCATTTTTGTAAATTCAAATTGGACCAATGCATGCGCACCACGGGCATCGACTTGGGAACTGTACAGACCAAGTCACCTCAGGCGTGGAGCCTTTTCCGAGGCCGGATATAAGATAGACCCCTTTCAAAGGTCTGAGGTAGGGCTAATCCCCTACCAGATCCCGAGGCCAGATATAAGGTATACCCCTTTTAAAGGTCTGAGGTAAGGCTAACCCCCTACTGAATTCCAAGACCGGATTAAAACCCTTAAGGCTGGATAAAAGGTAGAACCCTTTCAATGGTCTGAGGTAAGGCTAACCCTCGTACCGGATCCCGAGGCCGGATATAAGGTAGACCCCTTTCAAAGGTCTGAGGTAGGGCTAACCCCCCTACCGGATCCCGATGCTGGATTAAACCCTAGGCCGGATATAAAGTAGATCCCCTTCAAAGGTCAAGGGCTAATTCCCCGCCAGATCCTGAGACAGGGTAAATACCCCTTCCTAGGTATAAGGCCCCTTTCAGGAAGGTCCGACCTCTCCTTTTTAAAGCTAAGGGTGTTGTTCTCTCCCGCCTAAAAGGGAGTGGGTTTTTGACAACCCAATAAAAAAATGCCCAAGGATTGGGAGAGATCGCTGCCTCGTCCCGGGGCACGGATTGAAAGTTAAAATGCACATGATTCAAACTCGACCCTCTCGCTTCACGGTTCACAATCATTGCACGACCTTTGGTCCAAACAGGAAAAGGGAAGGGAAAACCGTGAAGCCCCTTTTCATGGAAAAGGAGCAGAAGGGATCACTCCCATTAGCCTAGGTGGACGACGGGAACACGTGAACAGCGCCTGGATTTGACTAATCTACGGCCCGCCCACGATTTTTTTAATCATTGCACGACCTGTAGTCCAATCAAACAAGAGAAGAGGGGAAACCAAGAAACCCTTTTTGTTGCGGAAAAGACCGGCATGTCAATCCCATCAACGGCGGAGACCCATGTGGGTGGCGCCTTGATTTGACTAAATCGGCGGCCCACCCACATTTTCGCAATCATTATAGTTTTGGACCAATCAGACGGGAGGGGGGGGGGGA
>JAUPMG010050356.1:0-13918 GCA_031762675.1 Pachysandra terminalis | reverse complement strand
TTACAAATTAACCAGAACGAGGGCTAATAATCATGATATAATATGCTAAGAAATGCAATAAATATAGACTTATCAGTAACCCCACCATCAAGCACCGACACACCGGCCGTGCTGACAACAGGGGTATGACAGGGGAACAGAGGTGGGATTTTAGGTGGTTTGGTTGGGGTTTGTGCCAAGTGAAGGTGATATGGTCTTTTGGAATCAAAGGAAGGTCAATGAGCTTAGTCTCACCTGTGGAGTACTGACTTTGATCTCCATGGCACACCTTACCCAACAGACTAGCCTATTAACCTGACCATGACTTGGAGTTGTGACTCCATATGTTTGATAATTGGAACCATGGACTATGAATGTTGATTTGATTTAGCTTATACACTGTTAGGAAGGTTATGATGACTTCCAGAAGATTATCTGTGTGTATGAGCACGTGGATATGTTATGATGCAAACTATCATTTGAATCCTAAATAGATAATTGCATGCATGCTAGGACATTGTGGACTATTAAGTGAGCCCGGGAGGAGAGCAGGGGATTTTCCTTGCGAGGTTTCCTGGTTGGGTTGACAATACCCATGGGTGAAAGTCTAATTTAAATAAGGGTAGGTTTCTTGCAAGATCCTATACGGTTGGCTATTCCTTGAGTACTTGCACACATAAAATTAGGATATGGTGGCCTTCATACCATGGGTTTGCACCCAGAACGAAGAGAGGGCAACCGGGTGTTCCTGGTGACCTATGTCTCGAATTTGGTTTGCGACTGCGAAGCTACTTGTGAGGGGCACTTAATGGAATACATGAGCCTAGTACATATCATTTTCATATCACACTTCATTGCACTTCTTTGATTGAGCATACATGTACAACATCTGAATGACTCATCTTATATCACTTACATTTATTCATAAATTAATACTTGACATTGTACTTAGAATGATTGTGAGGAATTTGGAATGAGTTTGGTTGGATTTGAAGCCAAATAGATGAGTTCTTGTAACCCAGATGCGACCCGTCGGCAAGCACCGGTACACTGGATGACCTGCTGACTGGGAATGAAATTGGGCATGGTTGGACCCATGGGCAGGCACCGGTACATCGGTGACCCTACCGACAGCATACCCAATGCACAAGTGCAACCCATCGGTAGGCACCAATACACCGTGAGCCTACCGATAGGGACCCAGATTGTACTGTAATAACCCCATCGGCGGCACCAATACACCGGTTGGTCTGCCGATGAGGCTATTACAGGGGTACAGGTATTTGGATTTTGGTTATTGATGTGGGGTCTGTGCCATTTGGTTTGGAATGTGGATTTTGGAGTCAAGATTGATCTGAAGGATTGAGCCTACCTGAGGGGAATCAACTTGATGTTTCATAGCGCATTGTACCCATCACTTCACCCTTAGACTTGACCATACCTTGGTATTGTGGCTCTCTTGAGTTTGGAAATTGGATTGTGGGATAATTGTATTTGTTTTGAAACATCGTAGGAAGCTTATGATGTTCTCTAATCAGATTATCTGTGTGTATAGGTGCATGGATAGTTTTCGTTGGAGATTATCATTTGGGTCCTAGTTAATAATACACGCATGCTAGGCTGATGTAGACTATTAAGTGAACCTAGGAGGTGAACACTATGGATTATCCTTGTGTGATTTTCCGGAGAGGTTGACTATATACCTATGGGTTGAAAGGTTCCACTTAAACCAGGGTAGGATTCTTGCGAGGTCCTATACAGGTTGACTATTCCATGAGTATTGAACACACATAAAATTAGCATATGGTGGCCTCCGTACCATGGGATAGCACCTAGAAGGAAGAGGGGGCACCTGGCTGTTCCTGGTGACCTTTGTCCCGAAATTGGTTTGATTGAGAAGTTACACATGAGGGGCAGTTAACGGGATATGTTCGCATAGTTCATTTCCTTGCATCTTACTTTTCATTGTATTCCTTTGGCTGAGCATACATCTAGAGCATCTGATTGATTCATTTCACACCATTACATCTCATTCATAAATCAATCATTTTATTACATTTTATCTCATATCTGTGTTGCTGACCATTACTTGACTTAGTTGATATCATATGAGGATGGATGATAGTTTGATTTCTTACTAGGCATTCTAAGCTCACGCAACTTCTCATATTGAAAGATGAGAAGGATAAGGGCGGACATGATGTGCTGTCGTGTTTATCTCTTTATCTTTCTAGACTTGTACTCTTACGAGCGTTTCGGGTTGTAATAAACTTAGTTTTTGATTACTTGACTTTGATGAATATTGAGGTCATGACTCTTCTAAAGTCATTGACCGTCATTGGATTGTTTGATTTATTTCTTCTACTTTATTTCTTGTGGTTTGATGGCAATCCGCGTTCCATGCATGGAACCCGAATGTCTCACTTCGAAATCCTTGTCGCTCACATAGGGATTCGTGCCACAGATGTCGGGGCATGACAGTCTGTTCCCTTGCCAAGAGAGCATCGGTAGTAGCGTCCCCAACACCAGGAATAGGAGGACACTAAGGCTTGGGGGACTCACCTGGAAGAGATAAACAATACGTTGCATAAGCAAAAGATATGCATAGAATCAAACATGCACTAGCTAAAGAAGCAAAGTCTCACCTTTCTCAATCGAACGTGATGTAAGAGACGTACTAGGAGAGACTGCGGCTATCGACTCCATCCTATTCGAGCCGATTTTGCGATGTCGTACGTCAACTTCAGGGTTGATATGACCAAAATCATGAGTTTGGCCCTCATCAATATCGTTTCCCTCATCTTCTTCGACCCCGTGCTCAGAGATCGGTGTTTCCTCATCCGAAACAAGGACTGGAGGACTACCCTTATGATGCTGACCATGCTTGGAAGGTGAACTAGCGCGACCAGTAACCTGCACCTATGAGACGAAGGGAAAGAAGATCAAAAAATCAGTAAAAATAAAGAAAGAAGAAGGAATTATATGTGCACCTGTAACGGCCTGAACTTTTTAATTATGTATGCTTGATTTAGTTAGCCATCATGATGTTTATTTGTCTTTGCTTGGATTAACCACTGGGTTAATCGTGCCTTGAGAACGGTTGTGATTACGCCTTATAAGCTTGGGCGCTACACACCCTATCGTGGCCCTTTTTATTTGTGATGTGTGGTGATGATTTCCTTGATTCTTTGATATATGATGTGTGGCCATGATTTTTTTATTTCCCTTATTTGAATTGTGTGGCTAGGATTGGAGGAGACATGGTGGTTAGAGGGGTATACCAACCCCTACTCATGTCTCTCATCCAATGGTTTAGATTGGAGTGGTTGATATCAAGGGTTCTCCTTGAGACAACACCTTTGGACCCAAACACAAGAGGTATGGGTCTCTCTTTGCTTGTCTATTCCATGCATGAGAGACGTGGTAAGCCCTAGCCTTAGAGAATCCTTGGTTGGAGAAGCTTGGAGAAGAAGGAGAGCTTGAAGCTTGTGTTTTGTATTTGATTGAATCTTTTGTATCTTCTCAAGGTAAGTAACTTGCTCAATGTATTCATAGATTGAATGGGTATTCATTGTCTACATTCTACGATTTTTCCACCTCATTTCAAGTTTCCATTAGCAAGAATAGATTCATGTAGTCGTGTAGTTTGAATGATACTTAAAATGCATGATTTATTATATCTGTTGTGTGAAAGGTGTGATGAATGGTTCATTTCAAGTTCTTGTGTCACAAGAAGAAAAACTGAGAAAATAACCCAAACCAGTGGTTCGGCGCGTCGAACTGTTCATCGAACAACCCAGAAAACTTCCTATGACTTTCTTGGCGCACCGAGAAGTCCACCAAGCTCAGAATGTTTCAACATTAGTATTTTGTGATTCCTCTATTCGTTATGAATCCAACAAGACAACTTTGAGGCAAATCCAATTTGTACACATCAAGATATGGCATTTTTAGTGTAGGGGTGTCAACCTAAAAAACCAGCTTGGCGCGCCGAGGAGTATGCCGAGAAGTGTGCCGAGAATTCTGGGTTTCATGGTCCCTGGAAAGTCCACAGAGACCCATTCGGTGCGCCGAAGGGTGCACCGAGGCTGTCTTCGGGGCACCGAAAGGTGCGCCGAGCCACCTAGACATGTCCTTTTTGACTAAAAGTTCACACATAAGCATATATAGACCTAATTAGACTGATTGTGGTGCTAGTTTTACTGAATTATCATTTTTTATGGTAATTACTTCATTGTGGACCCGAGCTTGAGTAAAGGTTGTCTTAGAACTAATCATTTTCCTTAAACATATCCGCTTGACCGGAAAGTTTGCACACAACCTATAATTGACCTAATTTGATCAAATATGATGTTCTTCTATTAAATTGTGGATATATCATATTGTTGCTTCCTTATAGCTGTTGTTCTGTTAAAACTATGGATACTTCACATAGTTGCTTCCTCATTGATGATTGTTCTATTGAATTATGGATGTTTCATATAGTTGTTGCCTTATTGATTGATAAGCCATACATATTGATTTTTGAATTAATGAGTGAGTTCTTGAATGCGCCTGTTCTAGACTCTAACGTAAATTCTAGCATGTTTTGTATCTAAAGCTGAGGCTGCTCACATATACATGATGCCTAATTAGTTAATTCTCTTGTTTACATATTCTTGTGTGATATTCATAATCATGGTGGTTGATTTGTATTTCTCATTGTACACAACCTTGATTGTTTAGTTAATGTGCACCCTCTCACATGCACTGCATTGGCTCTTGAACATAGATTTGGTTTATGAGTAATACCCTGTTTCCTGAGTCCATATTTCTGGGATTCAAGATTATTATAAGAGAGTTATGATTTGATAATCATATTGAGTGAGGAGACCGACATGATTTAGTTGAGAGAGTAGCTACCCCAATATACTTAATCTTGTCTTTTGGCATGTTTCCAATGAAATACTGTCACGACCCAAACCAGTTTAGATCCGTGGATCCATAACCGAGTCTGATTGTGACTCTCACCCCATATTGCTATGGAGTGGCAAGCAATATAAGAACATAAGCGGAAGTATAATACAAAGTTCTAATAAAATATAATATTAATACTTACAATGTCCTTACTTTACAAATTATGGAAATTAAACTAACTAATTTATATCAATTATCTTCTAAAATTCTATCTTTAGATTCCCCTTCCCATAGCTCTCTTTAGTGACGTATCTTCGTTAAATACTTGAAAAATAACAATGTAATATACGTAAGGCAAAGCTCATGTGAGTAAACCTTTAAAACAAGGTATTTACTCAACACCCAATGCTATTACAAAATATATAATATAAAATGATGATCTGAAATATATAATATAATAATGAAATATGAAAAGTGAATGATAATGATAAGGATAATAAATCTCACCTTAGTCTGTATCATAAGGATATCGCATGGTCATTTTATCATGCTATATGCCTAAGTGTATATGAAAATCATACCTAGTGCATCATACACAAGATAACATCAATAATGTCAACAAACACATGATAATGCAATATGCATTAAGTTTAGTGTTCGAATGGTTCAAATCCTCACACTAGACCAATCAATTACATTGAGCAAGAATGTCTTCTCGAACCATTCCTCCCATACATGGCCACTCTCAATGTAAGATATTCTATGTGCGCATCATAGTTTTAAGGGGTGTTGACCAAGAGGGCACAATTCCCCCACTTATTTGCAGTCAGGGCAATGCAAAAATCCAAGGCGTCCATAATTAGGACTAACCTCAGTAGAAACATGAATAACCCAAATACCAAAGGGTTGAGTCTTATGATTCAGTTTGGGACCCCCATACAAGGTCTATCCCAAATCCTTTCATCTTACCACAAGTATTTTTAGTCCCATACCTCTCACCTTGGGCGAAAAAATAAGTCTCTCAATGGACTGAATAATGGTATAACCTTCCCTATTTCTCAGGCAGTATACGTAATAAATGATTAAAGTCAAAGAAAAGCCTTCCCAGTTGGGATTTTATATGCAACTCATTGATTCAGGTCCGTTTATTAATGCAATTTAAACATAATAATAAGACATCACATATATTCACATTAGCATGAACATGAGCACAATCTCATGATACTAAGTACAAATAGTCACATATATTCACATTAACATGAACATGAGCACAATCTCATGATACTAAGTTACTAATAGCCACATAATATACCCATAAAATATGGTCTGAAGCACAACAGTCATGATGATAGAATTATATATAATAGTTAAATATGATAAGTATTATGGAATTAAGATGTTTACATAAATAAGAGTCTTAATACAGTTAATTAATCAATCACAAGGTCTTGTATCAATTCACAAAGTTCAGCAATCATACTAGCATATAGACAATTCAATTATATCAGTTTATAGGAATCTCAGATCATTAGGAAGGTGATAAAGGTTCATTAGGTTGTTTAAAATGTCACAAATATCTTGGGTCTATCAATTAGAGGTATGCCTGGTCATAAACTACAGAGAATGGTTCACTGTGACCAACCAGCAGGCTACTGGCAAGGTGGCAAGCACACCGGTAGGTCATGGTGTGAGGCAGGGTGCAGGGTATGTCCAACAGGAAATGGTGAAGGGAGAGCTCCACCGGCAGGGCACACCGGTAGGGTCATCCTACATGTTAGTGTTCTGGCTTGGCTCAACTGGCAGGGTGCCAGTACACTGGTTGGGCTAGGCTTGTTGGTCTGGTGCATTAGGTAGTGTCTCAGTGGGGTAAAGATATACCGGTATGGTCTGTACAACCCTGCCGGCAGGCTACCGGTAGGTGACCGGTAGGCTGGGCAGTAACCTGCCTGTGCCCAGGTAATTGGTTTCATCACCCGGCAGGCTAACCGGCACAATGTTTAGGCTGCTGGTGCAGGGAAAGTTGATTTAAGCCTTGGGATTTCACAGGGTGGTTCTTCTAATCAACCTATGGATTCTTACATAATTACTTGGTCAAATTATTTGTTAAATTACTACAGATATGAACAATACTACTAAACTTCTGGTTCTTGGATTAATTATGTGATAATCTTGACATGTGATACATATTATTATTCTCATGAAATCTTTATGGGTTTTATTAGTAAGATCATGGGGAAGGGTTATACATGCAAAAGAGAAAGGAATTCCCCACGATATGACATTAGATGGAAAGTAAATACACAAGATTTAAAGGAAAACTCACAATGAAGAGATGCTGAAGAATTGCTGCCATTGAAGAACAACTAGATTTATTCTAGTTTTCTGATCTCTTAATCCTCTTCTTGCTCTTCCTAGGTGTTCCCATGAATTATTGATGTATTCTAATGTTTAATTTGCTTATTTAGTCTTATTTAAAAAGTTTTAGGAGTAAGAATTGCATTTGGATTGATAGTTGGTGTTTATCTACAAGTCTAGAGTCCTCCTTGATTTTAACTTAGCCATTAAGTTACCTTATTAATTTAGCATGAATTTTAGTTATTAAATAATATAATTAGGCCCTACATCTTCTAATTGGGCTCTAGTCTTAATGGACCTTACTTAGGTCCAGCTTAATTAATTATTAGAGTTAGGTCTTATTTGGTTGTTATAACTTAAATCATGAACCATGTTTCTAGTTAAGCTATAAAGCTAAGTTAATGATCCTAATTCCTTTACTATAGTTTATAATATTAATTATATACTTTTCTGATAGTAGTGTTAAGTTAGATTCTAGGTATTGAGGGTTTAATTACCATTCTACCCTTGATATTAAAGTTCTTTTTAATCTGGATTTTTCAGGTCTTTACAAATATTGTGATTATTATTATGGGTTGAGGGACCATACATCCCAATAGACCAAAAGATTCGTGGAAATATGATATGATATGAGTGAGCTCTGATAGTGGATTGGTATTGTGTGTTTCTCTGAGGATGTTCTTGGAGATGCCTTGGGATTCGTCCCTATGATCGAAAATAAGGTGAGGCGTAAGTCGAAGCCCCTAGAAACTATGTTGCGCACATAGAATAATCTGTTATTTTTGCCATATATTGGCGGATGGTTCTGGGTTGAGCATCCTTGGGTAGTATGATTGAGATAATATGAGGAGCCAACATTAAACGATCAGTAATCAAAAAGGATCTTATCTTTGGGAATGGCCCTGTATAGGGGGGGGATGGTCCGTTAAGACATCTTGCCCAAAGATGGATTGGTCTATGTGGAATCCACATAGACTCCATTGCATTTTAGAATGTTTGTTTAGATCACATGTTGTGATTTTGTATGATTGGTGCACATCATGCATTAATTAAGACTCGACCTCGTGCATCCTTGAATTCATGTCACTTTATTCACATATTTATTGTTATTGTATAGCTTCCTAAATTCATGTTATTCCATTCATATGTTTATTATTATTGGATATCATTAAAGAGTGGCTTTATCCCTACTTCAATCGTAGATTATATTGGACTTGATTACTTACTGGCTATGTGTAGCTCATGCTTTGAAGCAACCACCTTTCAGGTCTTTTAGATAAAGGTACACGAGATCACGAAGACCAAGACAGAACCCCTAATGAAGATGAAGACATTTATTTAAGAATGATGTTATGTAATATAGATTTAATAGATTTTACCGGTTTATCTTGCTGGATGACTATTTAAATGGGGATTTGTTTTAAGTATTGAACTTAGTTTTATTATTTATTTTCCGCTGTATAATTTTGGATTGAATGTAACATTTACTTTACTATTATTCTTTAATATAAACTTCTAGAATAACCTTGATATTATTATGTTCAGATTCATATAAACTTTAGTCATTTCTAGGATTATATTCGATATTTTTACTAGAACTTGTAGTAGGATTTATTTGATATAACTTAAATGTTTATTTAGTTGAATTTCGCTAGTTAGTAGGAATTGATTTGAAGCACTATACTAGTGTAGATTTTCGCTGCTTTTGTTTGAAGGTTGTTGTAATGGATATTATCCTAAGTATATTAATTTTTCCATAATTCTATCTTATGTAAATTCCTTTACGATTTAAAAACCTTGGTTAGATATTGCTTATCCACTTCCACGTTTTATTTGGGGTGAGAGTTACGAATTAAGCTTGAAATCTCATAATTGGGATTTTTTGGTTTGGTTCGTGATAGCACCTATAGCTATACACCTGACGAGTTCTAAATATATATATATATATATATATATATATATATATAACAGACGATATTGATATACTAAGTCTTACCGATTTTCTAAAGGAGGTAGTTGTCTTTGCCGGAACAGTCACAGCCGATGTGTTTGCAGTCTTGGTCGAGACTTTGTGAACCCAATCAAGAGGAGTGATCTTCTTGGAAATGGGACGGAACGGTAACCTCAGTCCAGCTTCCTTAGTAGGGATGTAAACCAATGCAACCCTCAAGGCCTTGGTTCTAACAAAGGCATAATCATTATGCCAAAACTTCACCATCTTCATAGTACACCTTGGACAATGATCTTTTCCAGCCACTTTGACCTCATGCTTCAAGGTATGGAACAACTCACGAAATCCGCACCTAGTATATAGAAAGCATGTGTGTGCGGCATCAAGATCCAACGCTGGCATCGAAGGAAGAGTCTGCTTAAGCCAAATCTGGCGAACAAAACACTCAGAGTTGTAGGCCACTGGAACATAACCGTTATCCCCTTCTACTCTTTTCGGAAGGCAACCAGGAATCACACTCATGATGTAGGACATCAAGTCGAATGATATGTGGTACAACACTTAACATAAACTTAGTCCAATAACAAACGGACGCAATACCTTGAGATAAGGGAAAAATATAAATTGAGACTCTTCATCCACCAGGAGAATGAGGCTAATAGTCTTGGTTCGCTTGGCATTATTCCAGTTATTAAAGGGTACAACACTTAACATAAACTTAGTCCAATAACAAACGGACGCAATACCTTGAGATAAGGGAAAAATATAAATTTAGACTCTTCATCCACCAAGAGAATGAGGCTAATAGTCTTGGTTCGCTTGGCATTATCCCATAAAGCTACGCGTTGACGTTGCACGTCATCACCTAGGAATGTACGAGGACAAGGCAATACTCTTTGAACTGTTCAAGTATGAAGAGTTGTAGGAAGACAGCAGGAACAAAAGATTCAATGTCATACCTGCCACAGGAAGAAAACAGATCCTCCACCAACAGATCCATCCTATAATAGAGAGTACCAATGAACATAGCTGCAAGGGAAAATCGGGTGCCTTGCACCATGCGTATTGCCATAAGGAAGTGACGATCCTGCACTTTCTTATATGGCGAACCCTCGAAGAGATATCTCGAGAGGAATAGAGCAAGAAAAGTCTCGAACATATAATCCTCAAAATTCCCAACACCATCAGACACCTTGGGAACGTCTCACCTTTTAGCTACTTAATGTCCTTAAAAGAAATAACGGACCTAACCGTAGTAAGAAGAATGTGACTTCGACTCCTTTGGACCAACACGAGAAGAATACTTCGAAGGAACAGCTGCCAAAACCTGTGCCTCGAATAATAACTAGATAAGGCGCAACTCGTCGGCACTAGGCATAATGGTGGCAGGATCGGTATCACCAACAATCTCCAAGCCAAGTAACATGTAAGCATCTTCTAGAGAATGGGCAAACTCACCCCAAGCAGCCACAAGGTATGGGTAGTAGTGTTCCAACGACAAAGTAGTTGAAGAATCGCCTCTTTGTCAATGATGATATTTGACTCCACGCACACCTGGATAGCATCCCTTAAACCGCACTTCCGAAGTTTGTTTCGAAAGAAGTCAACATCTAGAATTTCCTGGCACCACTCAAGCCAACTGATAGGATCACTGAGATGCGTCTTAAATCGCACATGGCAAGGAGGATAAACCCCGGATTGGAAGTTCATATGAGGAATAGCTTCCAAAGGAGGATCTATACCTGCATTAGCATCAGTTGACGGAAAAAGGCAATCCTTCACATTCACAGGACATTCCGGTGTAACAGGGCTCGGAGTCACTCTCTTCCAAAACCAATCGTCGATAAAAGGACTATCTACTCAACTCGTCGGAGGATGGGGAGGACCATCCTCGTCCTAATACTTCAAGGGAGTCGGCCCATGAAAATCCTTCTTCCTGGCCATAACAATCAATAAAGGAAAAAAAAATTGATCCCACAAGGATCAGTCTTAACGACAAGGCAGTTCCAGGAAGAAAGAACTGCGATAGCAAGAGAAAAAAAACAAAAAAAAAAATATTGATCACATAAGGATCATTCTTAGAGACAAAGGCAGTTCCATGAACTGCGATAGCAAGAGACGAGTATGATACGTCTCTATCATACTCATGGGCAGAATCTCAATCCCGAGAGGATTACTTCTGGCGTCAAAGGCTGATTCCCAAAGGATGAGGTGGCACTAAGGCATTATCATTATTATTTTGTATTAACAGTCCATAAGGATTGGTATGGGAATCAATCCCAAGGTCAAGGACGAGGGGGGACATCGATAGCAAAATCTCAATCCCAAGAGGATTACTTCCTGCGTCAAAGGCTGATTCCCAACAGATGAGGTGGCGCTAAGGTATTGTCATTATTATTCTTTATTAACAGTCCAAAAGGATTGGTACCGGAATCAATCCCAAGGATGAGGACGAGGGGGACGTCAATAACAGAATCTCAATCCTGAGAGGATTACTTCCTTTGTCAAAGGTTGATTCCCAACGGATGAGGTGGCGTTAAGGCATTATCATTATTATTATTTATTAACAGTCCGAGGGACTGGTACGGGTGTCAATCCCAAGGACGAGGATGAGGGGGCATGTCGATAGCAAAATATCAATCCCAAGAGGATTACTTCCGACGTCAAAGGCTGATTCCCAACGAATGAGGTGGCGCTAAGGCATTATCATTATTATTCTTTATTAACAGTCCCAGAGGACTGGTATAGGCGTCAATCCCAAGGATGAGGACGAGGGGGCGTCGACAGCACATCCCGATCCCGAGAGGATTGATTTCGGCGTCACAGGCCGATTCCCAAATGGATAAGGTGGCACTAAGGTAAAAAAAATAATATTACACCTATAGAAAATGAGTATTCTATCTACACTTATCCCCAAGAGAGGCGGACAACGTACACTAATGATGATTGTCATATTACTACATGACTATGCCAATAATCTCAAATTTATCGTTGTGGTCAGGGGCAAATGACCCACCAATAAACCGACACGTGTTAATAGTATGAACGACACGTAACGAGGTCCCCACTAAGACCAATGGGTAGAACCCTCGGGAACTTCCTAAGGAAGAATCCTACTCGGTTCAAGGAATATATGACCGAGACATAGATATAGGGAGAAGTTAGTGTGCTACCATAATGAGCCTTTATTACTATCATACTCGTGGGCACCCACCTGCGATGAGACATCCCCTCGGGTTCATGAGAGCCCTGCCTGTGCTGGGACATCCTCTCAAGTCATACTCGAGGGAGCCAACCTGCTATGGGACATCCCCTCGGGTTGACAACCTTAGAGGTGTGCCTCAGGTTTACTAAACAGATGTGTCTCGTTGAACACGTCGATATGAATTTACACCTAAGGGGAGAGATAGTCTTGGACGATGTAAGACGTCGACATAGTGCTACGAATTTACACCTGGGGGAAAGACAGCCCTAGATGATGTAAGATGTCGACACATCAATATGAATTTACACCTAAGAGGAGAGACCTCCCTGGAAGTTGTAAGACATAGATACTCTATGGTAGCATTCCAATACAACCTCCACCTATAGCGATGCTCGATGACGTAGAAGGTGATACATACCTCCATCTAAAGCGATGCTCAATGGCATAGAAGGTGATACTACCTCCATCTAGAGCGATGCTCAATGACGTAGAAGGCGATAGTACCTCCCTCTAGAACGATGCCCAACAACATAGAAGGCGATACTACCTCCTTCTAGAGCGATGCTCGATGATGTAGAAGGTGATACATAGCTCCATCTAGAGCGATGCTCAATGACGTAGAAGGTAATACATCCTCCTTCTAGAGCGATGCTCGACGACGTAGAAGGTGATGCATTATCTGGAGGGAAAATAGAATGTGAAGGAAAGGAGGTTGTGAGGCTCGCCAACACTTGGCCGTATTGGGGTTATAGGTCATGTCATGATTTCTTAGTGGCAAATCTATAATTATCCAAACAACTTGTGATTGGTCCACCTAAGAGACTGAGGTACATAATGTGTACCACCCAAGATTAGCATTTTATCACCATCAGAAATAGTGGGTTGGAATTCAAACTGCAGTTAACTTTTCTTCCTAAAGCTATAATTATTGGTTCACTTCCCACATTCAGAAAGAAGGGAGAAAAAGCATTAGACTCTTAAAAAAGTATCTCTAGAGTGTGCTCACGTAATTCTTAGCCTTGGCTCACTATTTTCTTTAGCTTGGTTCGACCGGTGTTAGACGGACAACCAGTTTTGATTCTTTGGTTCTTTTAGAGACGGGATACGGTCAATCGTTGAGTTAAGTTCCCGTCGGTCAGTAATTCTACTCTTAGTGACTATTCACAAAACCACCCACCACATTAACTTTCTAGTTAGTGGTTTTGTAATACCCCGTATTTTTTTTTTTTTAAAAAAAGGACAAAATTGTAATTTCCCTTATAATTTTCAGGTCGGGTCGGATTAGAGCCTGAACGGGTCGTGTGAGATGAAATAAGGACGGCATGTCTCGGTAAATGCGAAATTAAATTTTTATAATTATATAAATTAATGGTGTGTTAGTGTAAAACCTAAATAACTTTTAAAATGTGTTAAAAGAATTAGTAACACCCCAAGGGTGTATAGATACATTGCTAATTGGACCTAAGTGTCCCTTAGCTTGTTGGAGAAGCTATTCAAGGGTATATTGGTCTTTGAACAAAGCTTCCTTAAGA
>JAUPMG010050335.1:0-13919 GCA_031762675.1 Pachysandra terminalis | reverse complement strand
ATGCCCGTCCAGAAAATATAGATTTCCCTTTCGAGTTCCCTTCATTGCCACGAGAGCACCTCGAACAACCTTCAGGACTCCACCTTCCATGATTACCTTGTAACCGCTGGACTCTAAGACCCCTAGAGAAATGAGGTTCTTCTTCAGATCTGGAACGTATCGAACATTAGTTAGTTGTTTGATTATTCCATCGTGCATCTTCAGACGTATGGTCCATATCCCTCTTGTCCGACAGGCATTATCGTTGCCCATAAGTACACCACCTCCATCAAAATCTTGGAAGCTTGAGAACCATTGCCTGCTGGGACACATATGATAGGAACAGCAGGAATCCATAATCCATTTATCAGACTGGCTTTCTGATGATGAAACTGAGAAGGTTGAATCTTCTTCATCATCTGCTTTTCGTGCAATGTTCACATTTGACTTGTCCATGTTCAGACAATCTTTCTTCCAGTGCCCTTTCTGGTGACAATATGCACACTCATCCTTCGCAGGACGTCTTCTTGATGATTCTCTTCTTAACTTCGAGCGAGATTTTTCCTTCCTGCTGGATCCACCAGATCTTCTGTTGTTTGTCCTGCCTCTGGCTACAGTCAATGCTTCTGGTGTTGAGTCTCTATGATCAAGCTGATCCTTCTTCCGGTACTCATTATTTACCAAAGCGTTAGAAACATCTATGAATTTAACCTCATCTTTTCCATATAACAGAGTTGTGGTTAAATGATCATAGCTTTCAGGCAAAGAATTTAATAACAACAGAGCCTTATCTTCATCGATAATTCAACATCCAAATTTTGTAAATTAGCGAGAATCTTGTTGAAATTATCCAAATGCTCAATCATAGGAGTACCTTTCTTGTACTGGAATTAAAAGAGCTTCTTCTTCAGGTAGAGTCGGTTCTCTATGTTTTTTGTCATGTACTTGTCCTCCAGCTTTTTTCAGAGACTCATTGCCATAGTCCCCTTCATGACAAATTACTTCTAGTCCTTGGTTAAGCACAATCGGATTGTACCACAAGTTTGACGGTTTACGAATTTCCAATCTTCATTTGAAATATCCTTGGGCTTGGCATCCAAGGCAATATGAGATCATTCTCGGAACAATAAATCCAGAACTTCGCACTGCCACATGCCAACGTTTATTGGTGCCATCAAATTTTTTCACCTCAAACTTTGCATTGGACAACATGGTTCTTCCAATAGAACCACTTGTGGACGGTTCGCTGATGCTTCTAGGCTCAGACTGCTCGGACTCTATTGTTGCAGTAGGTGTAGACAAAGTTTCTACGTTTCTATGATATTATATCCAATAGCAATTTAACAAAAAATAATAAACAAAAGGCCTAGGAATTGAATAGTACCGTACATATGAATATTATCTACCAGGGTCGTTCCCAGGAAAGACTGGGAGGTCACAACGGACCGCTTAAGTCCCAGACTCCTAAATAGAACTTCTGTAAGTACGAACAATTCTGTACATAACGGCACTAATCAACTTAGCTCTGATACCAATTTGTTGTGCCCGGCACCCCACAATGCGCCAAACACCAAACTACAAAGGCTACTGAATATAATAAACAAACAACTATTACAGAAACTAATAAGCAAAACAACAATAACAACTAAAGCAATAATAAAGAACACAAGATTAACGAGGTTCGATAAAAACGTTACCTACGTCCTGGGGCACCGATGATTAATCCACTATTTTAGGAAGATTACAACTAGGGCAATTTTCAAACACTTTGAAATACCCTATACAAGATCAAATTGTACTTAGGATTGGATCGTCACAATTAGGGAGAGGGGGTTCTTTATATAACCCCAAACCAAAAAGAAAAACAAATCAGCCCACCGATGTGGGGCTGATTCTAACAAAGCAACCGATATTTGAGAAGATTGGTTTGGGTTTTTGAGAGGTAAGAGCTTTCTATTCGAAAATGTAGGAGATTTATCGTCCCCAAAAAAGGTATGAGACGGCTAGTGGCAGGTGGACTGCTTGCCTAAAGCCTTGCGTCCAAGGGGATAAGTCTGGGTCTTCGGCGGTTGGAATGAGATGAAGCCAAGGACTCGGGCGTGCACGATAGTATGATGGTTGGAAGAATGGGTGGAGGTGAACTGAAGGTAAAGGTGTTTCCTGCGGTGGAAGGGGAAGCGATAATGTTGAGGAAAGAAGAGCGGCTGGGGCTTGAAGGCCGTACTAGGTGAGAGGATGGGGACGTTTGAAGCTAAGTTGGAAGGATTCCTAGAGTCGTAATAGCCAGTTTGCCTTAGAAGACAGTAAGGAGAGTGCATCTTCAGTCGCAGAGGGAGCAGCCACCGAATCACTAAGGTGCTTTTCTGGTAAGCAAATCTAAGACGAAGACCCTAAATCTCTATGTGGGGGTGGGGGGAACCATGCATGTATTGCAGTTGCCACGTGGTTAATATCTGTTTGGGAGGTAAACTTTTCCCCTCAACTACAATTAGCTCCGGATTGTAGAAAGGTTTAGTGATGGATAATGACAAGTGATGAGGCGAGCTAATGATCATCCTTAGTAAGGGCACTGCATCGTCGGGTCCACGAAAGCTGGTCCAGAGGCTGGACCACGATGATTTGATTGTATTCCGCGATGAAGCGCTTGTATCGTGCGATGATTCGCTTGGATTCGGGATACAAACGCTTCATCGCGGGATACAAGCGCACTCCAGCCTCTGGATCAGCCCCGTGCTTCAGACGATATGGCCTCCTTAGTAAGCTTGGTTTTAACTATGGTCTTTTGCATGTGTGTTGGGTTAACCAAGGATTTGGGTTTATCATGTGGGGTGGGTGGGTTGTCATGTCAATGGGGTGTGGGGCTGTGACCATTATCATCATTTAGAAGACTCAAATGACCATATCTAAAACTTACAGTGCGTATATCCTCAAATGAGCATACGAGAACCTATAGTGGGTGTCTCACCAAATTAGCATATCTAAAAATTATAGTGGGTGCCTCTTGTGGCTTTGTCCTTGTGCATGCTTAAAATTTTGATCAGTTTCGGTTGGGGTGTTTTTACCCAATCCACGGACGCTCCTCTTCGTCTGACGCCGTTCGCCGGAATCTGCTGATCGGAATCCTTTCCCCGAACAAGCTTGCGCTTGTCATGACCCTTTTTGTAGTTGTTTGTTGATCTTGTGAAGTTGTTCGTATTCAAAATACTATCGCACACTATCCTCTGAGCTTCTTTCTAGTTCTCTCGCTCGCTCTTTACTTTTCTTCTTTCTCCTTTTCCCATTCGAGCTTTTGGCAATGTGGGATCTTTGACTGCCTTGATCTGGCCGTTTCTGAACCGCATTTGGTCTAGGCAATCGAATCGCTCCATCCTAGGCTTTAACTGCTCTCTTTTACTGTTAGAAGACTTATTTTTAGTGTTCATTTGAACCTAATGCGAATTCTTTTCTCCCTGCTCCTTCAGTTAGTCAAACTGTTAAAGTAGGGATCTACTTAGATGAACTTTTGCTAGAGTCTGATCAGTAGATTCATAGCATTTGAATAGACTGTTATGTTGTTTTCAGAGATTCTGTTGTTAGAATGGGATTTTAGTGTTTATTTGAACTGTAAGGTTAGTTATTTGAAGTGTTTGTCTCGAATGGATATCAATTTGTTTAAAGATTTTCTGGAACTCATATGATAGCTCGAGCCTAAGTCTCCAGTAAGATAATATGAGCTTCTCATCACTAAATTACAGTCACAAGATGTTGGGCCCATCTGTGGTGTAGAGACAACACCCAAGAGGCAAAAATACCATTTAACCCCTTGGGCGCTGTTTTGGTGATCCCCGTTCCTGCGTGTTGTCTCTACATCACAGGACACTCACAGGGATTTACCTCAGAGAGGATCCCAACCCCAAGATGTTGATAGATTTAAGTAAAAATTAAATATTACTTATTGGTGTCGGGTCAGGACAAGCCGGGCAGAACAAGTTTAATATAAACACAAGTCCGGCCCGAAAAATTGACCAGGACTTAAATTTCAACCCGACCAGGCCCTACGGGTCACTTACCCTTGCCCAAGCCCGCCCAATCATAGGGTCGGGCTGATCGGTCCGGGCGGGTCACCCGAACTCTTGGAATCTGAGCTGCCCTAATAGAACTGTCAAACTAGTATTTTTTTATTTTTTATTTTTTGCTCAGATAAACTTTTGCTGGGGATCTGTAGATTCTTCTCCTTTGAACTGTTCTCTTCTACTGTTCTTTTGTTTCCAAAGATGTTCAAATTGGTTTTTATTGTTTATTTGAACTGTAATGCTAGGTATTTTTTGAGTGTTCTTCTAGAGTGCCTGGAATCTCTGTTCTCTTTAGTTTTTACATTGTCGGATCTATAGATGCTTATGAGTTTAACTGCTTGATTCGTAATGACTTTTGTTACCAGAGACATTGTTATAACTGGTTTATAGTGTTCATTTGAAATGTATTGCTAGCTGTTTAATGTGTTTCTCTCGGGTTCCTGGAGACTGTTCGATTTACCTAATCGGTATCGAACCGAACTGGTTCAGATCGATATCAGTCTAGACCGTTCACTTTATAAATTCAAAAAAGAAAAAAAAAATATTGGATCAGTTGGACCGGTTACTGGATCAATTGTATCGACCAATCTATACTGGAATCAGTCGGATTAATCAGATCCAAAGCCTCACGTGGCTTGAGACTGAACCGGTCCTGACCGATCCCAATACGGACCGATCTTTAAAACCATGCAATTAAAGTGGCGATTACAAGAATCTTCTTGAACTTCCGCATTTTGCTAGCATTTTCCTACCTTTTAATGTTCAAAACTTGTTCCGTACTGTATTTTGCCCACTCTTATCCGGTGCGGATCCTCTATTATGAACACGCCCCATAACATGATGTGTTCATAACAGAGGATCTGCCCTCCTCTTGTGCGGCGCATTTCTTGAATAGTTAAAGAACGTCTTTGCTTTCATTTGAGCATGTATAGTTCACTCCTTTCGTGCATCTCATGAAGAAAAGCAAGCTTTTTAAGGTTTTACTGTATTTGCACTGGATATTTGAATCTTTGTTCTTGTAACGCCATCTCTATTGTTCTTATGAAAGCATCAGAACTTTGCCTACATTTTGTGTATCACTTTAATGTGTTATGGATGGCCAAGAAGTCTCTTTGTTGGCCTTTGCATCATTGATGGCCTGAATTGAGAGGTATGATGGTTTGGAGCTCGACAGTAGATATCCTCATTATAATTCCTATCTCAGAAGTTGACCCTATCACAAATGTCAGGTTCTTAGACGTTTTTCTGAATTATTTAGGCTGCGTTTGTTCCGACTTTGTATAAGTGCTTATTTCAAATTATAGCTTATTAAAGCACTTTTTAATATTAAAAGTGTGTTTGGTAACACCTAATGGATTAGGGCTTACCCATAAGCAATAGAGGAAGGCTAGATAGAGGTGGCAATGGGTGGGGGTTTGACCCGCTTATTAACGGGTCAGGAAAACATAGACCCGAACCCCCATAAATGGGTTGAACTTACCAACTCGTTTAAAATTTAAATAAATAATTAATTATTTACTTTAATTTTAAATTAATAAAATAATAAATCATTCACTTCACCTATTTAACATTATATTTTTAATAAATATTATAAAAAAATATATTTAACATTAAAAACATATTTTAACTTATCAAAATAAAATAGTAAAATACTAAATTAAAGGGGAAAAAAAACTACATTAAACAGGTCAGCATGGGTTAGGCGGGTTGTGTCGGGTTTGACCCGTTTACCAATTGGTTGACAAAACCTAAACCCTAACCCAACCCATTTAATAAACGTCAGTCAGGTAGGATCAAGGTGGGGCGGGTTGGCGGGTTGGGTCAGACATTGCCAGCTCTAGCTACCCATAAGCAGCAGCTTCTCCTATCACTTATGCGAAGCTATCTTTAAACTTTAATAATATTTACATAATACCTATTTTACCCCAAACTTTTATAAGCACTTAAATAAATGTATTTACCAAAAGATATTTTCTTCAAGTAAACAACTTATTGTTGTTATGGATAACATGGTTTCAAGGATCAAACCGATCCGGTCCGAATTGGCCGGTCCGTACCGAGATCGGCCAAGATGGTCCGATCCCAAGCCACGATACAACTATTGAATAAGTGGCTTTGGATCGGACCAGTCCAACCGATATTGATCCAGACCGGACCAGTGATCGGATCGCACCAATGCTTTGAATTTCATTTAGTATTTATTTTGGAAAATTCTAAAACTTCTATTCAGATCTTTTCCCAGTGCTGTTAGTTTAAGATGTTTCTGTTCTCCACTGCAGCGAAAGGTTTTTTTTTTTTTTACCTTGTCGGATCTAGAGGCCCCACTACGTCCCAAGAGGAAGAAGGTTTGGGTTGACTATCTTGTCAAGTTCCGTTGGACCCTTATGATCTTTGTCGTCCTTCCGATCTCCTTCAGTATCTACTTCATAACTTATCTTGGTAGTATGAAATATGAGTGGAAGTCATTCAAGCAGCGTCAAAAGGAGCATGATGAGAATGTCGAGAAAGTTGTGAAGCGCCTCAAACAGAGGAGTCCATCAAAGGGTGGTCTGGTCTGCACAGCCCGGAAACCTTACATTGTTGTTGGCATGCGCAATGTTGACTACAAGCGGGCTAGGCATTTCGAGGTTGATCTCTCAGAGTTTCGAAACATTCTCGAAATTGATAAAGAGAGGATGATTGCAAGGGTTGAACCCTTGGTCAACATGGGCCAGATTACCAAGGTTACAGTCCCAATGAACCTTGCCCTTGCAGTTGTTTCTGAGCTCGATGATCTCACTGTTGGAGGTCTCATCAATGGTTATAGGATTGAAGGGAGCTCCCACATCTATGGCCTCTTCTCCGACACTGTTGTGGCTTATGAGATTGTTCTTGCAGATGGGAATGTAGTCAGAGCTACAAAGGACAATGAGTATTCTGATCTCTTCTATGCCATCCCTTGGTCTCAGGGAACACTTGGACTTCTTGTTGCAGCTGAGATCAAGCTTATATCAATTAAGGAATACATGAGGCTAACATACAAACCAGTAGTAAATAATAATCTAAAGGACCTTGCGCAGGCTTACGTCATTCTTTTTCACCCAAAGATGGGGGTCAGGATAACCCTGATAAGGTTCCAGAATTTGTGAGGCCATGGTTTATTCCCCTACAGAAGCTGTGTGCATGATTGGGAGGTATGCCTCAAAGGAAGAGGCCAAGAAGAAGGGGAATGTGATCAACAGTTGGGTGGTGGTTCAAGCCCTGGTTCTACCAGCATGCTCAGATGGCTCTCAAGAAGGGCGAGTTTGTTGAATACATCCCAACCAGGGAGTACTACCACAGGCACACAAGGTCTTTGTTTTGGGAGTTAAAGCTGATTCTCCCATTTGGGGATCAATGGTGGTTTAGTGGACCATGGGGTGGATGCTGCCCCCTAAGATTTCCCTGCTCAAGGCTACCCAAGGTGAAGCCATCAGGACTTATTACCATGACATGCATGTGATTCAGGACATGCTTGTGCCATTGTACAAGGTTGGGGACGCATTAGAGTGGGTTCACCGTGAGATGGAGGTATTCTCTTTCTTCTCCTTTTCTATCTATAAGTTCTAATGTCGCATTAAAGAAGTGCTTTAGAAACTGCTTCCTTGGTGGTGTATTCCATGTTTCATCTCTAATTCCTATTCAAGTGTTTACGCAAACTGATATTGTACATTCTTCCTGTTTCTTGAAATTATATAGCTTATTATATAATGATGCGTTTACCTGACATGCATGGAGCATGTATCCAGGGCGGAGCTAAGATTCTATTGTAGAGACAAGATTTGATTGGTTAGAGCATCTCCAATCATTTTCTTAAAATATTTTCTATTATAGGAAAAATTTTGATTAAAAATTCAAATTTGGGGAAGAACACTCCAATCCTTTCCCTATATTTCTCCCTCAAATCTTTTTAAAATTTCAATTTTATCCTAAAATTCTCTTTTAGGGAAAGATTTGGGTTTGGGGCCACCCCAAATATGAGGAGATAGATAGGGATGATTGGAGAAGGTTTTGGGGAATTTTCTCCCCAAATTTGAATATGGGGAGATGGATAGGGAGCGATTGGAGATGATGCACTTATTAGTATGATTTTTAAAATCCATAAATTAGAGGGGGAAAAAACAAATTTCAACAACGTTTCTTTTTTTTTTTCCATTGATAAAATAAGATCAAGAATGAATCATTTAACAATTGTCCCTTATTAGTCTTCATGTTTTGAAAGCATTGTGAGATTGCATCATTATTGATGTCATTGAATATGTTTTTCTCAATATATACTAGAGGTGTTAGTTGTTTCGATCTAAACCAAAAACTAAACAAACCGAACTGGAGAAAAGTATGTTTGGCTCAGTTTTTTTCATTTCGGTTTGAAAAACGAAAAATCGAATTAGTTTGGTTCAGTTTTTGGCTAAGGCTTTGATTAAACCAAACTGAACTAAAATAAATATCCCTAAACCGAACCAAAACAAATTAGACCTATATACTTATATATGTATTTGTATATTTATATGTTTTTGTACATGTATATTTGATGGAAACAAATTTTATACCCGGTCAGGGTATTTGTCAAATACCCTAACTCCAATAAAAAGCTTCCATGTGCACAAGTGTGTCATGTAAGTTGTTTCTTTTTAGCAAATAAAAAAGGAAGATCTCGTCTCTCCAACCTAGTAACTTTCTTTTTTTTCTTTATTTTTTTGGATAAAACAAGAAATGTCATCTTCTCTCTCTCTCTCTGTTTGTTTTTTTTTTTTTGTGGAATCTCTTTTTTTGGTGGGATTTTTTTGGAATCTCTCTCTCTCTAGTTCCCTTCTCCTGAGGGTATAGGTTTTTAGTTTGCAGTAAAAGGGGACAAAAATTTATACCCGGTCAGGGTATTTGTCAAATACCGTAATTCTAATAAAAAGCTTCCATGTGTACAAGTGTGCCGTATAAACAATTACTCTTTATTTGCTAAAAAATAAAAAGAGTAAAATTAGAAAGAAAAACACTTGTGGACACGGAAGCTTTTTATTGGAGTTAGGATATTTGACAAATACCCTGACCGGGTATAAAAAAAATTCCGTGTAGGATGTATCAACAAGACTGTTCTTTCCATATAAATGCCAAATAAAAAAAAATTCTAAACTAAACATTGTTTAGCTTGGGCAATGTGTTTCAGTTTGTGAATAGTGTCAAGGTGTAAACGACACTGCTGTATTTTTTTTTTCTTACTCTTGTTTTAATCTTCTTTTCATTGCTTTACTAGGTATACCCCATCTGGCTATTCCCTCATCGACTCTACAAGCTCCCTGTTAAAACTATGGGGTATCCTGAAGCTGGGTTCGAGCTTCAACACAGGCAAGAAGACACAGGGTCTGCTCAGATGTATACAGATATTGGTGTCTATTATGCCCCAGGTCCTGTGTTGAGGGGTGAGGAGTTCGATGGGGCAGAAGCAGTCCGTAGGATGGAGAACTGGTTGATTGAAAACCATGGGTACGAACCACAATATACTGTATCTGAGCTGACCGAGAAGAACTTTTGGAGGATGTTCCACGCTTCGCTCTACGACTACTGCCGGAAAAAGTATACAGCTGTGGGAACCTTCATGAGTGTTTACAACAAATCGAAGAAAGGACGAAAGACTGAGAAGGAGGTCCGGGAAGCTGAGCAAGCCCACCTTGAGACAGCCTATGCAGAGGATCAGTCAGTAGACTGATTTCAGATGGAATTTTCTGGTAGGAGCGACTTAGTTACCTTTTCTTTATTGTCTTTGTATTTTTTACATTTTGGGTGCTAGAGTTTGTTGGATCAACATAACCCAACAAACTCTAGCACCCAAAATGTAAAAAATAGATCTTACTGATTTGACAGGGATGAGGTACGACTCGAGCTCTTTTTAAGATGATTCGCTCCTCGGCGGTAATTAAATCAATGTAGCAAAAATTAGCATGTCGCCTCCAGGATACAACAGCTTAGCATATCTGTATCGCCTTCACTAATTTGCAGTTAGAATGACAAAGATCAATCCAAAAAACACCTTTATTTGCCCAGACAGAACGATTAAACAGAGAAAGCAGTCGCAGAAAAACCTTCTGATTTTGCAGAGAGAAGACTTGGTGAAAAACGACTCCACCTTAAAATAGAAATGAAAAGAGATGTTGGGAGTGTAATGTTGGGGTCTAACTTTGTGCGCGAGGCACGCAATGTTTCACTTTCAACATTCACAAGATCAGTTAAGCAACAGATGCAAAAATTTTAATAAATAGATAAGTTAAAGCAAAATAATTTTGAACAAAAAATATCTTAGAACCCGTGTGTGCGAACCGAGCCGAGCTTGTCGTGCGCTTATGTATGGTGCACGTGAGTACGCATGCAGGATGCGGAAGCGCGCGCACGATAAGGTTTTTTGGAGCTGGCCATCTGATTTCTTCTTGGACGGGCCTTAGCTTCCCAATGGGCCTCATGTGAGCCGAGCTGGCCACTCAAGTGTGTGTGTGGTGCGCGTACGTACGCAGGATGCGGGAACGAGCGCACATTAAGGTTTTTCGGAGACGGCCATCTGATTCCTTCTTGGACAGGCCTTGGCTTCCCAACGGGCCTCATGTGAGCCGAGCTGGTCGCGTGCGTGTGTGTGTGGTGCGCGTGCGTACGTAGGATGCGGGAACGTGCGCATGTTAAGGTCTTTCAGAGCCAGCCATCTGATACCTTCTTGGACGGGCCTTGGCTTCCGAACGGGCCTCACATGCATGAGAGCATCGTTCCTCTCTTCCACATGCTAGTAAATTAACGCGCTCTTTGTTAACGCCATTCACCCGATGTGTTGACATCAACCCAAGACCAAACCGACATTGATGAAGGTTAACCCGAAATCAAACCTAATTGAGAACCGAACTTCCCAACTTGAAAATCGAACCGAAGTGAAATGAAAACCCTAAACCCAAACTAATCCGAGCCAAATTGTAGCTTCTCTTCACTTTTGGGTATGGACTATAATTCGGTTTAAATCGATTTGGTTCAATTTGGGTTTAGATTATATACATTAGGGTTGCTTTTCGATTCAATTTGGCCGAGGCTTCAACCCGAAACCAAAACTGATCTAATTTAATTTTATAATTTCAAAACCAAAAACCGAACCAAATATCTAAAAATCCAACCCAAACCGAACCAAAGTCAGCTTAGATCAGTTTAGTTTTGGATTTAAGTAAAATATAAAAAAAAATATAATGGTGTAAGTGAAATTAACCCAAAAATAAAGAAGAAGACTATTACTGAGAGAGAGAGAGAGAGAGAGAGAGAGAGAGAGAGAGAGAGACGGAGGGGTTTCCTACGGGAAAAAATAGTTAACAAAATAGAAGAGAAAATGGAGAAAGCCAGATAGGTAAGAGGAAGAAAGGAGATTAAACCAAAAAAAATAAGAAAGAAAAGGAGATGCTTGAGAAACCGGAAAGCTTTGGAGAAGAAGCTTCTAAGCCATTGGGGTAGAGAATCGTCATATAAAAAAAGAAATTATTTAGGCTGTGTTTGGATTTTTTTTTGGTAAGATAGGCTGTGTTTGGATTGCCGGAGTATGCAGGAAAGACAATTTTCCTGCATTATAAATGTGTTTCGATAGCCAGAAACTGTGGGTCCTACAAAAAGTTTTTCAGTCAAATTCCGTTTGAAAAAAAACATCTAGTTTTGTTTTCCGATTAAAACCGTTGGATTTTGTCATAAAGGAAAGCATAACGTTGAGGGGAATAATATATTCCCCATCCTACCCTTCACATCAAATCATCTTTTTTTTCCAAATATCAAAGCTTCCTTCTTCCCACACTACCCTTCAAATCAAATCCTCTTTCTTCTCCTTTATAACAAAGCTCTCTTTTTCTTGCAATTAAGGTATGTAATCTCCCTTTTTTGTTTTTTGTTTTTTTCTCCTTATTATTTTATATATTTGTGATCTGCAACTTTTTTTTTTTAGTTCTAGAAATTTGATGCGGTTTTCTTCTTCCTGTTCCTATGTTTTTTTTGTTCGCATATGCATAAAAAAGTAAAGAATCAATCCTTTCTCAAAACCCTAACAAAAGGTTTTTTTTTTCTTTTTTTCTTTTTGTCTCATCCCAAACACCTAACGTCCCTTTATTCTTTTTTTGTAGATCTATCATATCATATCACTCATCATACTTCTAAAAGTTGAAAGAATTCCTTAAGGTTTTGAATTATTGAATTTTTATTTTATGGCTTTTACTTTTTTATCCTTTATAGCTATAAATTTCTAGAAATTGATTAGTAACTATTTGAGTAATATGAGTTTAAGTAATGGTTTTATGATCTTTTAATTATAACTTTTAGTTAAAAAAAGGTTTGATTTTTAAAATACCATTTTTTTGACAAAAATACCCCTTATTATTTTTGTTATTAACATAGGAGAACAACTAAGCTCTTTTTAAGGATGAAAGGTTACATTAGGTATTAAACTTTTAGTGTAATCTATGTGAGACCTACTAATTAATACACACTTTCTTAAAAGTTTAACAAACCTTTAATAAATTAATAATTTAATAATTTCTCAATTTATTTTTAGTTTTTGAACGAGACCCTTGAACTTTCCAACTCTGAAATGCTAACGGGAGATTTTCCAAGTCTGAAATGCTAACCGGTCCAGGAGACCTAACGTCTGTAACATTAATGTTGCGTGGAGTAATATTTACATCTCTTTCACTGTTTGTGGGAAAGAAGGGCGGAGTTTGATTTAAAATCCAAAATTTGTGGAGAAAAAAGGACAGAGTTTCATTTAAAATCCAAAATTAAAGTGTAAAATGCTCAGCTAATGGAGAAGGTCGATCAGAGGATAGAGGTAATACCAATGTTATCATTTTCGAAAGCTCACACCACACTCGGCAAGGTATTTTCTTTCTTTTGAATTTGTTTTCCCTGAGATGAGGATGGTGGAGTATATGATTTGTTATCCAAGTTTAAAGATTGCTCGAGTTTGCTAGATCTGGTTGCAGATCTTTTCTGTTTCTCGCTATGACTGTGTTCTCGATCTTGTATTGTAGAAAAAAGAAAAACTCTAATTCTTGCCCTGTTTACTCCCGAAATTCACCCTTTTTAAGTCAAATCTTCTCGATATAAATTTTCTAAATCGGATATATTTGTGTGCGTTCAACGAAATCGGATCTCTTTTCTAGGTTTTCGTTTGGATCTTTGTTGGCTCATCACTAGACTAGATACAGCATGGGATACGAAAACGATTCGTTGGTCCATTCAATTTTCTATAATTTAACGCATTTTTATCAAACAAAATTAGTGTTTTGAAGACATTAGGGTTTCTCAATTTGATTGTTGTCGTTGCAGGTATCGCGATGAAGATGGAGAACCTTTGATGGACCCTGACATGCCATCAGATCTGGACGAATCGTTTGATTCAGTATAAGTCGATCATGACTGGCGAAGAGAGCGATCGTCGATTCCTATTTACGAGTCAGATTCTGGATCGAAAGCTAAGCCAAGAATGAGGCTTATAAAGAAAGGCGCAAAAGAGAGTACCTCGATTTTTGATATTGAGGACGAAGCAACAGATTTTGTGAGAGATAATTCAAATGAAGAACTATCGTCGATGGCGCGCATGAGGAAGGTATCTATGGATGGTGGTAGCGGGAAGACAGAAGAAATTTAAGTCATACAAGAAAACTGGAAAAGAATCTGAATTTAGCTCGAGAGGTTAAAGTTTGAGTCGGGGAGGCGATCCGCAGATGAAAGAGATGTGGGATACGTTTGCAGGAGCAGATTCAGAGATAATTCATAATTATGAAATTTTTGTTGGCAATTTTTTCCCCTTTCTTAATAATTTAGTAAAATTTGCATGAATCTTCCTTCTTCACGAGTCTTTTGTTTATAGAACTG
>JAUPMG010050327.1:0-13919 GCA_031762675.1 Pachysandra terminalis | reverse complement strand
CGCACTCTGAAAGTTGTTATTGAATAAAATGAGATTTAGTTTTACCTTAGTTGTTATCTTGGAGTTATGATATGACAATCCGCGGTCTAGCGTGGCATTCTCAAACATATAAAACTTCAAATAAAATCTCGAAGTCACATCTACTCATTCTCTATAAGAGACTTCGAGTGATTTTATTGCATTACCTTTACATTTCAAAGGTAATTTCCTTGACAAAAGATGTCGAGGGAATTTGTTATGACTTCTAACTTAGAAGTCATTCTTGGATCATATCCATAGACTTCGAAGGACCAATTATCATGTTTTGACTTGAAAGGATCATGAAGCAGTTATATTTTCTCCTGCTAAAATGAATTCGAAGGCAAATTTGAAGGCTAACCACCTCCATATGGTGAATTCGAAGGCTAATCACCTCTAGATGGTGAATTCGAATGCCAACCACCTTCAGATGATGAACTCGAATGAGGTATATTTCCTCATACTAAAGTGAATTCGAGGTTAACCACTCTGAGATGGTCAATTCGTCAAGGGTTAATCACCCTTAAAGGACTAAGGGCCTGTCACCCTCAAAATAACTGATTTTGTCCCCTTTGAAGGACAAAGATGTGGATTATTACCCTCGAATGCACTTCTAAATGCATTCAAACTACAGAGTAAAGTTCGAAGTCACTCTTATTTATCCTTAGGAATGGACTTTGAATGTTATTTTGACTTCTAAAAGCAATTCTCCAGTGGAAAGAGCTTCATAAGTCAAATTCATGACATATCCAGAAGTATTTCCTGAAGATAGGTTTTCTAAGTACTTTGAGAAATGTCCTATCACTTTTTTTCAAAGGAACTCACAAGGAAACATATTTACTTCTGATTTCATTAAAGTTAAGGACACTCAAATTGCTTATTATAGCTATAAATCTTAAAGGACTACAAGATAAACTCTTTTTTACATGGACTATTGGTCATGAAAACGAGTTCCCTGTTGAGACATTCAACTTCGAGTTCTCTATATAAGTAACTTGAGAATACACTGGTCACTTTGTAAATATAAGGTTATTTTGGCTTCCTTCGAAGAAAAATTGTTACCAAAAGGAGTTCCCTCGAGATATATGAATTCAGAAAAGTATTTATGACATTGAAGTGACTCCTTGAAGTTTGATTGAGACAGATTTCTCAGAATGAACATCACGTGATAAAACCCCAGCTACTTATAATTTCTGTTGTATAATTTATCTAAAGGGGATTTTGTCTTATCTGGAATGGCGGCAAGAATGGAAACGTTGCTTATATATATATATGTGTGTGTGTATATATATATGCATACAACACGTGTCAGTCAATACGGGTTCTTTAAGGTCTAAAACAACATATCTTAGAGCAAGTTTTGAAGATTTGAATGACTCATCCCTTTTTCTAGGAATAATTTAGGCGTGCTGAGAAACACGTGGCATTTAGGATATGTTCATGCATGGAGATATTTATAAGCTCCTCTATGGACATTTGATCGATTGACATTTGTCCTATTCTGAGAGGCTAAATTCCCTATAAATAGCAAAATGTATCCTCCATCAAAGCCGAAGACTGGAAAACTCAAAAAATCTAGAGAATCTCGGAAATTTAAGTGGTAGAAGACAACAGTGAGTAAAAACACTGAAAGAGAGGGGATACTCAATCATAAATGTGTATTTCTCTACATGTTATAGATTTCGAGTCATTCGAATTTTTGAGGTTTTCTTGCTCTGAGATATGCATTCAAATTGACTTTTCAGTTATTGCAATATCCTCTTTTCCCATTGTCTCTCATCTTTGTCTTATTCGCGGGTGACGTTTGAGAATGAACGCTCTTGGCAGAACCACTGCGCGACAGTTTAGGCTGTCTTGAGACAGGCTCTCCCTGCCTATTTCTCTGGAAGGGTGATTGTATTGGTTCATATGTATTAGCTCTTATTTCATTCTAATATATTTTGTCTTTTACGAACTCGTCATCACCAATGCAAATTAATTGACTACAAATAGTAGTTTTTAGTGGGGTTGCATAGTGTTGCTTCCTAACATCCCTCTCAATTCTCTCTACGGAGAGAGCGTGTGTTTGGCATTGTTTTTTCGGGCCCTACAATTGATTCATGAGCCCAAAAGCACTTCAAATAAATAAATAAGCGTTTGGTAAACTCAAGTTAAAAGCGATTCTACAAGAATCGTTTTATCCAAAAGTAGATTTTTTGAAGCTGATATTTTCTGCTTCTGAAATCACATTTACGAGAATCACTTTACGGTTTTAATGAAATATGTCTTATAATCTTATACGTGCGTAAAAGCTTTTAAAATACCTATTATACTCATGTTATCTTCAATCTATAAATTTTCTACTCTGCACAAATCTAATTTGGAAACGCTTTTTCTACTGATGTTCATCAAATATCTTCTCTCTCTCAAATAATTCTAATGAAGCCCTTCATAAAATCAATTTTAAAGGAATCCCTTCTCCTTCCAAGAATCAACGCTAAACACGCCCTAAATCACTTCCTGGTTCTTGTATTTCCCCTCTCTCTCTCTCGCTCTCATTGCATCATGGCTGCTGTTGTTGGGAGTTCAACAGCAGCAGCTGAACAGATTAGATTTAGGAGACCCAGAAACCAACCCATCTCAATTTCAGATCCAAACCCACAAATCCCTTCTCCCTTTCAGCCGATTTGTTGTAAACCCACCATTTCTTCTTTGTTCTTATCGACCTTCACCACCAACAACAACGAGGAATCCAATGCATCTTTACAGTTTAGGAAAAAGAACAACTTTTGTTCTGCCACGTTCAGGGGACTAGGATGTGCGACGCCTTCTCCGGTGTCGGCACCAGCGTTTATCCGGTCATCAGCAGATTGGCAAGATAAGAAAGCGAGGAAAAAGAAGCAGAGGAATCCACACAGGAAGAAAAGCCATCAGGGTGTGACAAAGACTACAACCCCAACTCCTGTTGTTGTTGTTCCTGATGTTTGGTGTGCTCCTGGGATTGGTTTTGCTTCTGATGCTGCATCAGTTGATTGTGTTGTATCGACGAGGCCAGTGGCGGGAAGAGGGAGAGCCAATTTAGAGAGGATGAATCACAGAGAGGTTGTTCTTGTTTTGCTATTTGTGGGCTTTCTTTCTTTTACGTAATATGTTGTTTGGTTTTGGATTTGCTTCAAAAGGGTTGTCTTTATTTTCTGGGATTTTCGTTTTGAATTGGGTGTTTGATTCTCTTCTCACTCTCCTTGTCTTTCTTGTTTCTTTTTATGAACTTGATTGCTAGCTAAAGTAGTTCTCTTGATTGTGATACATTAGTTTTAGTTTCTTCTTTTGTTTTTGAGGTTTGTTCTGTTTCAAGGCAAGAGGTGATTGGCTCTCGGGAAAAGTTTGGATCCTGATGCCTTAGTTTTATTTTATTGTTGCTGTCTTTTGTTGATGGACTTTCCTGGGATACATTTTAGGATGTAAATTATATTTCTTATTTAACAATAGGTCAGATTTTTTATTATAAGTTGGAGCCTTTTGAACTTCTTCACTCAATATTACCACCTATCTCACTCTCTTTTATAGTTCTGAATCTAAAGCGGTTCCTGCTATTCTGCTTCACTGTGGAGTGCTCATGTGGATCAGTTTTTTCCCTTTCTTCTCTTATTTTACTTATATCTGAAATAATTTTAACAGTTCTTGCCTTACCTCCTATTACCTCCATAGATAAAAGATTAGATAGATATGGTATTCATGTCTGAGTAAAAAGGATTTGAGACTGTTTTTCTTGGGTTTCCTTGTCAGCATTCTTGTACTGCTAGACGAAATACCAATTTTGAGCACATCACTGTTCTGGATTCTCTCTCTGACTTTGAAACAGTGCACTCTGGATCAGATATATATGGAGCTAGAGATTACCGTCATTTTCGGCATCGTTCTCCAGGAGGGATTGCAGAGGTATGCACATTTTTTTATCGCTCTATTTCTGGTTTTTAGTTAGCTAATACTATGGTAATAGGATGATATGATAATTTAGGTTTTTATCTCAGTTCCGATCAGTCTTCTCTCTCTTACAGCTGTGTAGCTTCTTTGATTCTTTCATGTTTTCACACAAATGCCTGTCAAACACCAAGGTTGATCACCTTATGTATTCTTTTTCTTTTCAATTCAAATTGAGAACTATTTTTAAGTGTCAATGCTTGAAAGAAGTTTCTAGGTGATATACTTTGGGGATGGGATGTGTCTTATTCCTTGTATGGATTCGATGTATACTCTTTGTGTACTGTGTACATAGAGTGGCTTTTTGGGTTTTTGCTTGTACACTATCTGTAGTTTTCTTTTCCCCAGTTCAATAGCAATATAAACTTATTCTTTGACTTCAAAAACTTGGTAGGCAAATAAATATATATTTTTGCTCTAATTGAGGCATTTAGCTCGAATGGTACTTCGCTGCAGCAAGAATTGTTTTCAAATAGAATCCATGGGTGTAAATATAAACCATCCTTTTTCAGCAAATTTACTTTACATCAAAACTGGCAAAGTACAACTTGTGGATGAGGATGTGAATTGTGAAATCCACGTCCACAGCTTCCCCTCTAGTCTAACAATTAAGAAGCTCTGATGGCCATGTGAAATCAAATAGATTATTGCTGCAAAGCACCCCTCACCCCTCAAACACCTTCTAGTTCACATACCTAACTGAGTCACTTTGGTTAAAAAAATTCCCTTCAAACGTTTTTCAATCTTTCTTCATTGGGCCATCATCTTTGATGCTTGTTAGGAACTGATGGATTGAACCTTTTCATGACAATTGTGTGGTTGTAACATAATTGCCAGACTGTAAGTTGATTTCTGTTTCTTTTCTTTAATCCTTGAGAGATTTTTTTTTCTACTAGAGCCTTAAAGGTTTTAAATTTATTACTTGTAAGATAATGATATTCAGGAGATCAGAAATAGTAATCTGAACTTCAGTTTCTTTTTTTTTTTTCCTTTAAACCTCAGATTTTTAAGTATGGGGAAAAGGTGAGCTTGTCGCCTTGGGGATACGAAGTTCCAGGTTTTTACCTGTTTAATATTTGAGAAAAAAAAGGCAATGTATTGGCATGTAAGTTTCAGAATTTGTGTCATTTATTGGGTTCATATTAAGTTATTTTACAAATTACGTGGTGGAAATCTGTTATTAGTAATTTTTCATGTCAAAGTAGAAATTTGAAGGCTGTGGATATAGAAGACTTGATGGTTTGATCGATGCCCACCTTCTTGTTTCCTTTTCTATCAGTCAATGAGGATTATATACATGAGCCTAAGAACAACAAATGAATGAACTCTAAGTGTAAACAAGCAGAAAGAAGTAAATTAACAGAGGAATACCCTCCAAATATATAAAACAGAACAATTTACTGTAGAAAACTGAAAACTGTCCCGCTCAACCTAGGAATCCATGATGGTCATATGCCAAAATCACTTTGGTTCATATTTTTCCTAAAGCCTGTAAAAAGAAAGACAACAGATATTTGGATTTCATGCAGTCAACTTCTTAAGTATAGTATCTTCAATTTGTAGTTGGTAGGCATAACGATCTGTGTGCTTTCTTCCTTTATGAAACATAAAACTAGATTCAATGTAGGTGAAAACTGAGTTTTCAACATGGAATGGAAAAGAAAGACCAATGGGTATTCCCAATTCAGAGGTCCTCAATCACCTTTACTCGTAGCATAGTGTAAAGTATCGGCCAATCCCGTAACGGATTGGCCGATACAACTCGAGATAGGCTCGGGTCGAGCCACAATCCCAAGCCAATCCTTAAATTGTTAAAAAATTTCTGACTCGATTCGCAACCGAGTCACATTGGACGATCCAACATGAATCGTCCGACATCCCTAAAAAAATTTCTGATTTTTTTTTTTTTAAATTCGAGTCATGTTTTGGATCGGCCGACCCAGAATTGGATTGTCGATCCAACTCGGTATCGGACTGGGACGATCCCCGATCCAGTACCGAGTTTAAACACTATGGCTTGTAGGAAGCATGAGTTAATCCTTTCCCCCACCCCCTTATCTCTTAAATCTTTATTTAGGTACTAATATTTCTTTGCAATATTCTTTCAAATCACTTCGTAGAAGTTACAATAATGAGGTAGAAAGTTTGCCTTAATGAAACCTCCGTACAAGCTATTTTGGAGTAATATGGGACACAAGACATGACTTGTTTGGCATATAAAATTTTTAACCTGGATAATAAATAGGAATAAGACACCGAAAAATTCTATTAACATGATTGGGATATGACATCTTAAGTGCATGCGTCAAGTAACTCAGCAAAAATGATTTCTCATAACAATAATTGTCATGTATATCAACATTACCACCAATCTCTATTAACTGCATAGAGCACAAATTAGTCACCAATACAGGTAAAGGAAAATAGCTTTAAAAATGCAAACAAGCATGTACCAACAAGAACTCACTCACTAGGATGCACAAGAGCAAAATTGGATCATTATTAAATCACTCTGGTTCCGCATTATTATAGATGCTTGGTAGAATCTGTAAAATATTGCAACCGTGATGACCCATCTTCCAAAGCATTTTGATAAAGGGGGCCTCATAATGCTTTCTTCTCAATGTACTTAGGCTGAACATGCAAACTTCATCTGCCCAAAGTATCTTCTAAAAAAATCTCTTAATATGACCTAAAAGCATCTAGGAATAGGATTTCTGTTACCATTCGGTATCATTAACCTGTCCCAGCTATTGGGAGAAGGTGATTACTTTGTGTCTGTTGAGAGTATCTGATTCTATTTATTTCAATTTTCAGAAGACATTATATTGTAGATACACTGGTCTATGGGAAAAATGTGCAAGTATTGTGACTTCGAACATGTATGATTTGGTTGTGTTCTATGACATCTCTGTGACATATGAATGGGTTCTCTATCATGTTTATGTGTGAAAGTTCAAACTGGAGACTGAATATGTTTCTATAGGGACACCTAATGCTTCAGTTGGTTTAGGAGATTCTTCTTTTCTAAGTGCCAGCAGTTGTCATTGGGTATGTCTATCAGACCAGTGATGGTTTAGGAGATTCTTCTTTTCTAAGTGAGTCGTAACCAGAAAAGCTTGAAACGAACTTAAATTGGAAGCTAAACCAAGAAATGATTGGGTTCTTTATAAATTGTGAAATCAGAGATCTATCATCACTTCTAGGATTGCGATTAAATTTCGGCTGCAAAATCAAGTTTGATCTTCTTGATTCTGATTTGACGAAGATGGAGAAAAAATGGTTTAAGGTTACACTGGTATTGAATGCTTTGTTAGCTTCAAACTCTAAAGGGAATAACATAAAATCATCTTTTTGATCAGTATCACAGTAACTCTTTACTTATTACTTCAAAATCTATGACCTTTCCCAATCATGGAGGCCAACACATTGCTTCCATTTACTAGGCATGAATGACGAGATTAGCTGCATGTATTGTTGTAATGCAAAACAAGTAAACCATAGTTAAATATACACTATTGTAGGGAAGCGGTTACTGCCAAACATAATGTAAAGGATCGTCCGATCCCGGTCTGGATTGGATGATCCAACTCGGGATCGGAACGGGACGATCCCCGTTTCGAAACCAATCCCAAACACCCTGAAAATGCACGGACTCTGTCCGATCCCGATACAACTCGGGCGATCCGGACGATCCGTCTCAGAATCGCTGAGTTGGATCGTCCGATGCAGGACGATCCTGAACAATCCAACAGAAAAGGCTTGATTTTGTGGATCGGTTTGGATCGTCCGATCCATGGTTGGATCGGTGATCCAACTCAGGATCGGACGGGGACGATACCCGATCCGAAACCGAGTTTAAACACTATGCTGCCAAACCTGTTTTGGCTGCTTCCACGGCCTTCTAATGCATTTCAACCAAAATTTACTTGAATGTGATAGCAGCGAGAACAAATTTGTTAACAGTATATCCTGATAAAAATAATATTTTATTTAAATAATGATTATTAGTCATAACAATATTGTATGTGTGTTTGTACTGAAGAATTGCTATCCTGTTTCTTCAATCAAAGTTTTACTCGTGCCGATTGCAACAATTGAAATCCTGGACATGTATCACACAAAAGTATAGATGACTGCCACAATGCTAATATTTACACACACAAAAGGAGGCTTCAGGCTATAGCAAACAGTTACAAGTTACACCAGAGCCATATCCATAAACTCCGACAACCCAACCCCATGAATAAAGTAGAAAAACAAAGATACTTGGAATTCAGGATAGCCAACCTTGCGGAACATATGTAGTAGCTTCAGTAACTTTGTAGAAAGGGAAAATTTCTTGTACTCACGTTCCCAGTAATACTACTTTCAACACTGATGTCACCAATAACAGAAGCCATCATAACGTCACAAGTTCTTTTCGTGTAAAAGGAGAACTACTATGCACTTTTTGAGGGGGAAAAAGGGAGCACGTTAATTATCCTTACATGCTGCAATTTGAAACAAGCTTAATTGGGTGCAGATTATGATGTTCCAAAGTGGCCTGCTATTAGAAGGAAGAGTACATGGATATGATCAATACAGGGATTGGAGGATATATGAGGTGTGTGGTTTCGCCCACTTGTAACCTGTGATACATATTTTATCTAGACTTAAAATGTATAATAACACAGTTTCTGGTGTCGATGCAAGCACTTCAACCTCTCACTCATACGGTTCTAGTTAGTTTGGTGTGCAAACAGGAATTGCTCAACTTGGGTGATAGAATTGGGTATGCGAGCACCGGATTAAGAGAGGAAGAGATATTCCAGTGTGTCAGGAAAACTAAGCTCTCAAGTTTGGATGCTCTGCCTTCGCATTTGCTCACTGAAATGGAGTGGACATGTAGCATTTGTCAGGTTGTTCAATGACTTGCCCTCAATATTTTTCATTGACCTTTTTCTTCTTTACATCTGCTGTCATTTACTTGTGCATATGCTTATGTATACTGTCAGGAGGAATATGAAGTAGACGATGAGGTGGGGAAGCTGGATTGCGATCACAGCTATCACATATTTTGCATAAAGCAATGGCTTTTGCAGAGAAACGCTTGCCCTGTCTGCAAAGCTGCAGCAGCATCTAAACAATAAGACAGGAAATGAGCACTTCACGTACCTTTGGATTAATGGATTCCAGATCATTGTTTCTCTGCCCCTATCTCTATTACATTGTGTACAGATTTGGACTCCAGAATATGCAAGCATTCATTCTTTGTTGTCCAACTCCCGTTCGTATTTGCGTAATAGGAAATCATAGGCTGTTTTGTGGGAGCCAAGGTATTGAAGGGTCTTGTGTTTTGGTTGTATTAGCCCTATTCATGCTGGTTCTATGTACTATCATTATCTAATGACTTTTCATGCATGTTAATTGTTTCTCCCTTCTCTCATCACAATCAAATCTAGAATTTTCAAAAAAAAAAAAAAATTAGGGCCAAATCTCCCTGAAGGTCATGTTCTTTTATAATTGAATCATTGAACAACATATCCTTGCTTACACATGCTAAACAATTAATGCATCTGAAGTACAACATTGATATACAAGCACAAACTCCCCTTTTCACTGGTACTAGCATCACTCTGTTGATCCTCAGAATTCTTCATCCAGGCAGCTCTGTATCAGATAAAAAAAAAAAAAAAATACAAAGGCAAGAGGAGAGAAGAGAGAGGAGAGAAATGAAGTTCCCTATCATAAAGGGTCATGTCGTATCGTATCGTGATGACTGAGAAATTCGATTATACAGGGATACAGTTGATTCGCAGCCTACAATAAAGAAAACAGAAGATGAACCCATTAGGCTATCTTTTACCATGATAATATTTATTTTTCAATGAAAAGCTTTATTTGAAAGAATACTGCCTATATCTTCACGACCCAAGGACAGGAAACCTCTCCCTGAAAAAGTAACAGGGAAAAATTTTAAAAATTTGGGAAAAAATTACATACCAAGCGTCCTCCCACCAAATCATAGTGAGCATAATGAGGACCACCTGGTTCCCCAAATACTTTATAAGTAGCCAAATGCTCAGGAATGACCTTGACAGTTTCTGTTCCATTCACATCATTAATGAGAAAAATAATCAAAAGAGATTTATAGAGAAAATTAAACCCCATGAAAGGTAGAAATATAAATGACCATTAATTACAACGTACCATATACTGCTTCAGGAGGGCATATTAGATCCTGGTCTCCAGCAAGTGCCAACACAGGAACATTGATTTTGTGGAGATGATCCTTGTAAAAGAAAGTACCACTTCTGTCACGTAATCCACCTTCTTTGAATGCTGTTGTCAGCTGCAAGAGCAACTTAGCAGGTATGGTGCCTGCCAATTGTGAGCCAGAGCAATTGTCAATCAGAAAAGGACATAATGGCTCCTTGCATTCCCTTGCATCATTTGGAGAACAAACTCATTAATTCAGATTATTAGTGAAGTAACTTTGGAAGGGCAACTAAAACCGTACAGCTTAATAATTGGATGGTCGGGGATGGTTTCATCAATGTAATCTTTGCCATTTGATGCTAGCATGGTTCTTAAACTGTGTTATCATGCTAAAAAAAGGGCTTGGAAGGGGAACAATGAGAGGATTTTCGAATTCAATTAGAAGAGAGGATCTGTGCCTCACGACTTTTGCATGTCTTCTACAGCAGCAGAATTTAAATGCATAGATTCACCTTTTTAGATCTTCACTAAATTCTAACCAAGCATTTTCTTTGTAGAACTATTGCTAGTTGTTTTCGGCTCACTATCCGTGTATACAAATCATGGCCATAAAGTTGGCCCCTTTCAGTTTCATACATAGCTTCTTCATTACGTGTGTGTGTGTGCACACACACACACGTGCACACAAATAGGATGAGTGTTGCTAAAATGAGGATGTTGAGGTGGATGTGTGGAATGACTACGAGAGAGAACGTAAGGAATGAGCATATCCTAAAGTATCTAGGAGTAGCCCTAATAATAGATAGTTTGGGCATGTAAATGGAAACCGGGGGAGATGTCAGTGAGAAGGTGCAATGGGTGCATATTTGAGGATCTAAAGAAGGATCAACGAAGGCCAAAAAGGATATATGAATTCACGTAATCATTTCTGATCTGGGTAGAGGTGGTCAGAAATGACTTAGATAAATACACAATCTAATTAAAAATAAAGTTTTTGACATATAGGGATGACAGAATAAGGTGTCTTTCCAACCCCGATTAGTTGGGGAGAGTGATTATATATACTGCATAGGGAACCTTCCCTATTAACACCCTAATATTCAAACGCATGGTACTTGTTTGGCCCCACCACCCACTACAGTTTTTGCCATGCAAGCCTCTGTACAAAATATAGACCGATTGCATACTTGTAGCAGTCCGATCAAACACTCAAATTGCTAATCACGTCAAAAACACTGTACAGCAGCACTTTAGTAAATGATATGGTCAGCAACTTGTGGGCCCAATGATACAAGTGTCCAATCAGGTTATTTTTTGCATGGAGTCTCATGTGGCAAATTAGTGTGGTTTCTTTTGTGGGCCTAAACAACTGCCATGTGTCTGGATATTAGGGTGCAAATAAGGAAGCTCTCTCTCTCTCCCTCCCTCCCTCTCTATCTATCTACATATATATGTATATGTATGTATATATAGGAAAAATCAAACCTAAGGGATAGCACTGTCCACAACTTTTGCATATTAAAACACCCACTATGTTAAAGTTTTAGGAAGAAACTGAAGGCCGTTAAAATAATTTAGCTTCTTTTTTATTCTCTCTCTCTCTCTCTCTCTCTCTCTCTCTCTCTCTCTCTCTCTCTCTCTCACACACACACACACACACACACACACACACACACATACTCATTCACGCAAGGATTCATTGGGATTCAATCAGTGTTCTAGTAATTTCATGAGACATGTTTTTCTTTTTCAGACTTGTTCAACAGTCATTATTGAGCTTGAAATAGGGTTTCATGTTTTACAGTTCTCTTCTGAAAAAAAAAAATTAGTTGCAGAGTAGCTTGAATGGCAAGAAGAAAAGATAAAGTCAGATTCTTCCACAAAGACCTAAAAGAAAAACAAAACTGAAAATTTCTTACATCTCAACATGTCTTCCACCTTTTTCACTAATTGTTCACATGGACGATGGGAATTTTGAAGCATATGAATTTTGCCGTACTTTCCCAGTAATTCTTAATTAATCCAGCCAATAGTTTTAGAATTTTATTACCAAAATACAAGAACTAAATGGATTTCTATCCTAAACAAACAGCCTTAGCATGTCCATGTTTTGGTGTTGTTATTTTTCTTTTCTAAAAAAAAAATTAAAAGATAAAGAATTCGGGTGAAGTTGTGGAAGGGCAGAACGGGATTGACATGGTTTACCATAGGGAAGTACAGATGTGGTTGAAGAGGAAGAGTAGAAATCCTAACTTAAAGCTAATAAGTAGAAGTTCATTTTATGTCTTTAAATAATGCTACCCTCCTTATAGCGTGGACGTTATTCATTGTCCAATTTGAGCCAAAAATTAAGCTCAAGCTGGCCAGGCCAAACTTGCCGCCCTAATCAACACCAATGGCATTAATCATTAAAAGAAGAAAAGATCTTGGAGCTGATTCAGGCTCCTTGTTGAAAGATTGTCAACCACAACTTATTAGTGTATGAACTACATAGATGGCCATGAAGGTAGCATCTAAAGTAAAATCAATATGGAACCTCAGTTGGTGAGGTGTCCACGTGTGTGCAAACGAGTGCCTGCGTGCATATAAGCATGCATTTTTTGAAATTTTACAATCCAAAGTCTTGAATGGAAACCAAGACTCGTGTGTGATTGACCGCCTGTGTGCAATTAAGCATGCATGTTTTTGTACTTCTACAATCTGGAGTCTTGAATGGAATCCAAAACTCCATGCTTAATGAATTCCATCACATTATGAAAAAATACCTACATTTCAATCTGTCTAATCCATATAATGTTTAAGTGAACTTACCTAGCCTCATCAAATTCTAAAAGCACGAAATCATAAGATTCATGTCAATAGGTGGAGAAGCATGATTTCACTTCACCTTCCCAAAAAACAAAAATCATGATTTCACTTACAGAAGTTGTTCAAGACGAGCTTCTCAAATAACTCGGGATGCATCATGTCCTCTGCTGAAATCTGAGAATTAAGCCGTGATAAGACATAAGGAGGACGAGAAGTAAGAGGATAAGCAGCAGCCAAAAGTGCCCCCAATGGAACAACTGGAACATTAAGAGCCTGTGCAGGATCTGCCTGCATGAGAAGTTAAATGAGCATTAGCTTCTTAACAATTCTTTTTTCCAATTTTTGGCAGGCAAGCTTGTTGTTAATATGTTTGCAAGAAATTTCTCATGGGTTGACATATCGACTTTAACCAGTTGCATGATAAGAGCTAGCCACCAAAATCACAATGATGCTGCCGCTGCTGATGATAATAATTACATTAATAATAACACTTTTTTGGTTCTAATCAGCATTTCTAGTTCTTATCTCCAGAAAAAAACAGGGGCAAGAGAAATCAAGAATGACAGACCAATCAGTTTAACAACCAGTCTGTATAAGTTTGTCAATAAGGTTTTGTCCCTCAGGCGTCAAGAGGTATTGCCTTGGTGTCCAAAAGTCAAAGCGCTTTTATCAAAGACCGACTAGATTATGCAATGCAAATGAGGGTGCGGAAGAGCGAACGAGATCTGGATTGGGAAGGATTGTGTGTAAATTGGGTCTTGAAAGGAATACAACCGAGCATGGTTTAAAGTCTCAGACTCAGATCGGGGATCGCCCCGGTCCGAGACCGAGTTGGATCGCCAATCCAACTTTGGATCGGACGATCCAGAAAAAAAAAAAAAAAAAACAAGTTAAAAGTAAAAGGGGTTTGAGGGTTCTTCTTCTTCTCTTCT
>JAUPMG010050316.1:0-13919 GCA_031762675.1 Pachysandra terminalis | reverse complement strand
ATTTCGTGTCGCCAGGGTGCGAAATGGCGAAATGTCGGCGACATTTCGCTAAATGTCGCCGACATTGCGAACCCTGCTTAAACCTAAGTAATACACATGATCATTAAGGCTTAATGAACTGGGTCTAAAAGACTTAAGTAGGCTAAAAGAGTAATTGGGCTGTTATTGAGCTTAAGTGTGGTATCTTAGGGCATAAGACATCAATGGGTGACTTTAAGGAACATAATAAAGATTTTATAAATAATTTTAAAGCCCATAAATTAGGTGAAATTCGTGAGAAATAATTAGGAGAAAAATAGAACCAACTCCTAGTTGACTTAGGAACCCTAATAAGACCTAAAGGCCAAGTCTATACCAATAAAATGAAAAAGTAGGGTTCCTAGTGTTAAAACTTGCTAAATTCGTGGACATCTCTAGGGGAATAGTGGTGGCTGCCCAGAAACTCTAGGAAGAAGAAGAAGAAGAAGAGGAAAAGCTAAGAACAAGTGGTAAAACTAGATGCAAGTGCACTTTCCTTGTTTCTTCGTCATGCACAACCTTCCAATCATGCTTGGTGTGTTGTTTGATCGATGTGTTGTGATGAGAACATGTTTCATGATGATGTGATGCATATACATGATGATTTGTGGTGATGATCATGCTAGCATGTGTGTTCTTGAGATAAGGCGTTTATATGCAAGTTCCATGAATGTATATGTTTTCATGTGATCATGCATTGCATATAGGCTGGACCTGAAGGAAATTGTGAATGGCATAAGAAAAATACAAAATTCTAAAAAGTTACGTATCGACGGCAGACAGGTCAGTCAATTGACCCCTACCTACCGACGACCCTCGATGGAACAACCCACTGAAAGTCCCTAAAGCCATGGGTACATATGGAACGCCAGGATAGTCTCATCCAGCTGGCGGCTGTAAACATGATTTGAAATATCGTACCAGTCGATACGTATCGTGTATCGACCTGGTCGATATGATACGTACCCATAAGATACAATACGAGTAAAAAAAGAACCGTATGCTATATCAATTGTTACTGTTTGACAAAAGTAGAGTATCGACTGTATTGAGCGATAAAGTCGATACATGTATTTTAAAAAAAAAAGTAGAATCAGAGAGGGAAAAGAGAAGAGAGAGAGAGAGAGAGAGAGAGAGATACATATACTAAAAAAAAGGATCAGAATCACACAGAAAGAGAGGTACCTATTGATGGCTGCAACTGTTGCTCTTCTCGTCGACTTCAACAAATTCTGTAAAATGGAACTTAAAAAGCCCTTAAAGCATAAAAGATATGATTCAGTACACCGCCAATGTACCGAATGCATATCTAATTCACTTATATCTAATAAGATATGATTCTTTACATTGCCAGTGTACCGAATGCATATAGATTAACTACTTAAATAACTCTTATTTATATATTAATTTATGAGATTTAAATATATACACACATATTTAAGGTACATGTATTTATATTTATAAATATTATAAATTTACATTTTTTTATAGTTAACAACATTTCATTAATCATCAAAGTGGAAATATTTGCATCGGCTATACAAAAGAAAATCACGAAGTGTGATCTAAATAGATAAAAAAGAAAAGCAATCCTATATCCTGCTCTAACTCAACATCTCAAAAATCCCCACTGATCTGCCTCAGCAGTAGCAGATCTAAGAACATGAAAAAAAGATATCCGCAAACCATGGGTCAAAAATCTCGCCAACCGTACAAGATGTGTAAACCGCCAAGGGTAAATAGCATTTGGATACATCCAGGAGATTACCGAATATGAATCTCCTTCTACCTGAATATCCTCCAAATTCAATTTCCCCGTCTCAATCAAACCCACAATCAAAGCACTAATCTCAACAGTTGTTGAGTCCACAATTCCAATTGGTCCTGAATAAGCATGGAAAATCACTCCATCTGATCTCCTAAAAACTCCTCTGATACCAAAGGGGCTTGGATTACCCATATAAGACCCATCAAAATTAAGTTTGATGAAGCCATTATCCGGAGCTTACCAAACCACATTATGATGAACACGGCCCACCGAAGTAAATAGAATAGTGTTCTAGTCCCTAATAATCGAATCCATATGAAAATCCCTAAACTCTGATTGAACCATCACCCATGAGGCCACCATCCGAAAAATACCATCAACTATCTGGGACAGAGATTGTTGTATATCCTCAAAGATACGCCTATCTCTCTCCCCCCAGATAGCCCATAAAATCGCAAAGAATATGGAATCCAATAAGATCTTCCCTCGCTGGCTCATACCCCGAAATCTTCATTGAGACAAAAGATCAACAATGGATTCTGGTAACACCCAATCCATATCCATAGTCTGAAGAAAGTGCAAACCAAATCTGTCTGGCAAAGATACAGTGTAAGAACAAGTGATCAAAACATTCCCCATGATTCCTACACATGAAGCAAATGTTAGGTGAAAGAGCAAGATTTTCCCTCCTTCTTTGCAACAAATCACTCGTATTAATCTTGTAGAGGATAGCCAGATATCTCCTTCCACAACCTCGAAGGAGAAAATGAAGGTGGAACAATATTAGTCTCTCCAATAAGAAATCGGAAAAAGATTTGGTAGAAAAAATCCCATTAGGCTCCAAAGACCAAATTCTAACATTCGGAATAGGGGGATCAATGAAAAAAAAAAATTCAGACAATCAAAAAGAGACGCCAACTCGTCCAATTCAACATCCCTAAGATCCCTTCTAAAGTCCAGATTCCAAACAAGCCCTGACGAATCCCAAGAAAGAACATCTGAAACCACTGAATTTTTATTACGCACCACCAGAAACAATCTGGGAAACCTAACTTTGAAAAAGGAATCACCCCACCACAAAACACGCAAAAATCTGATCTGGACACCATTCCCCACCAGATAGCCCATAAAATCCCAAAACTAAATACTAGTGAAGTCTATATGGATGGAAGGAATGTTCAAATGATCCTTTACCTGATGGACAGTCTGGATCATTGTGCTAGGGATCATCCGATCCCGAGTTGGATCGGACGATCCAACTCGGGATTGGACCGGGACGATCCCCGAGTCGGTCCGATCCCGAGATATAACACAAAAACCCTAACTCAGTCCGATCCTGAGATGGATCGGGCGATCCAACTCGGGATCGGACCGAGTTGGGGTATTTTTTTATTTTTTTAATTAATTTCAGATGGTCCGTCTCGGCCGAGAACGATCCTGATCCAATTTCCGAGTTCAAACACTATGGTCTGGATTGATATCATCAACCTTCCACATTGCAGAAAAACAGGAACTGTGAATAAGCTGGATAAGAATTCTTGAACAATTAACCAAATATTGTAGATAGCATCATGAAGCCTCACCTTGTATGCCGTCAGGAGTGTGGATTCATAAAACCGCATCTTTCTTATAGCCTTAGAAACAGTCATCTCCTTCTCCTTTTCAGTAGGGAGCCTAATACGGTAGCTGTTCCACATTTTCAACAGAAGAGTCAGAAATTATGATATAATTGCGTGCAAGAAAGTAAATAATTCAACACAAAGAAATCAGAATAAGGACTATAGGATAAAGGAAACGATACCCAGGAATGATGTCCTTAAAAACTGCCAACATGGAAAGCAGCCCCAGCTTAATAATTCTATGATCTTCTTTACAAAATTGAAGCAACTCATTAAGAGATTTTATATTGGACTCAGGATCAGCAAGCAAGGCCATTCCTAGCTCTGCAATCTTACTTTTCGTTCTTACAAAGAACTCTTCAGATGTGAGGTCTTCTTTCACCTCAGCCTAGACACAAAGCAAAAGTTCAAAAGATGCTCTTGAGCTGCTAAAAACAGTGAAATGAATGAAGTTATAATAAAAAGATATAAAATACCAGACTCCATGATTGAATAAAATGCAGGGTGTGATTACAGAGACTATTTACACACTGAATCAGATTTATAAGCAACAAACTCTGAATTCAAATACTCATGCTCCATTCGATTTGATTAAGATTCTTCATAGTTGAAAATAGTATTGTTGTAAATATCCATGATATACATTTGGTATTTGTTTGTTATGATCATCAATATTATATTTTCGGGGGATGCTCTCCGTCATGGGAGATAAAGCATAAGATTTCTCATAATCGAAAATATCATTTTGGTGTAAATATCCATGATGAAACCTTGTCATTTCCAATTCTGTGACCATCAATGTTGTATGCTTTGGAGATACTCACCATCTTCAGAAGCATATAAATTTGTGTTTCCTTTTGTTCTTTAAAATGGATACAATACATATAGAAGTTTAAATCTATATAAAGAAAAATAAAACAACATACAAACGCATGTTATTACCATGAATTATGGAAAGAGGATTTTTGGTGTTTTCCTGAAAAGATGATGTTTGAGAACTCAAACATACGACCACGAATACAGATGCCTGTAAAGCTTGTTGCACACCAAAAGCATCTGGTTTTTTTCTCATATCCCTACTAGAGATGCTATGACTCCTACCTGCTATCTAATGGTATGCATGTTGTATGCTTCGGAGATACTCACCATCTTCGGAAGCATATAAATTTGTGTTTAGATACATATAGAAGTTTAAAACTATATAAAGAAAAATAAAACAACATACAAACGCATGTTATTACCATGAATTATGGAAAGAGGATTTTTGGTGTTTTCCTGAAAAGATGATGTTTGAGAACTCAAACATACGACCACGAATACAGATGCCTGTAAAGCTTGTTGCACACCAAAAGCATCTGGTTTTTTTCTCATATCCCTACTAGAGATGCTATGACTCCTACCTGCTATCTAATGGTATGCATGTTGTATGCTTCGGAGATACTCACCATCTTCGGAAGCATATAAATTTGTGTTTAGATACATATAGAAGTTTAAAACTATATAAAGAAAAATAAAACAACATACAAACGCATGTTATTACCATGAATTATGGAAAGAGGATTTTTGATGTCTAACCAAGTTTAGTTTCCTTAAAAGATGATGTTTGAGAACTCAAACATACGAACACAAATACAGATGCCTGTAAGCTTGTCGTGTACCAAAAGCATCTGGTTTTCTCTTATCCCTATTAGACATGCTATGACTCCTACTTGCTATCTTCGGAAGCATATAAATTTGTGTTTCTTTTTGTTCTTTAAAAGGGATACATATAGAAGTTTAAAACCATATAAAGAAAAATAAAACAACCTACAAACACATGTTATTACTATGAATTATGGAAAAAACAACATACAAACGCATGTTATTACTATGAATTATGGAAAAAACAACATACAAACGCATGTTATTACCATGAATTATGGAAAGAGGATTTTTGGTGTCTAACCATCTTTAGTTTCCTGAAAAGATGATGTTTGATAACTCAAACATACGAACACGAATACAGAGCCTGTAAAGCTTGTCGTGCACCAAACGCATCTGGTTTTCTCTTATCCCTATTAGAGATGCTATGACTCCAACCTGCTATCTAATGGTACGCATTCCTTCTCCTTCTCCTTCTCCTTCTCCCTCCCCCCTCCTTCTTCTTCTTCTTCTTGATGACCTTCAGGCTTCAAAGCAAATTGTAACATTGGCCATCAAAAGCCCTTAAAACTTAAAAGGGTATGATTCGGTACACCGCCAGTGTACCGAATGCATATCTATGTCACTTATATATAGATAGAATTTGGTACATTGCCAGTGTACCAAATACATAAATAGATAAATAACTTAATTAATTTATGTGATTTAAATATATATATATACATATATACACATATTTAAGATACATATATTTATATTTATAAATATTATAAATTTACATTATTATACATACAAATATAAACATTGCATATAATAATATTTTATAGACATAAATGAATTATTATTATATATATAATCCATTTTACATATGAAAGTTATTTAATGTAAAATATAAGTAAATTAAGTGTATAAGCTATATATTTTATTTAAGAATATAATCTATAAATCCTATGAATTGATCATATATTTTTATTTTATATTTGTTATTTAACAATTAAAAAACAAACACTGTCAACTCAACATAGATTAGGTTTTTATGCATGATTTGTATCTTAAAAATAAAATATTATCTTAAAAAAATATATTATGAATTTGTAACTTAGTTAATATACATATATATACATACATACATATATAATCTTTCTTTCCATGAGATATTTATGGTTTTTGTATGTTATTTTAGTTTATGTAATATATTACAACTTTCTGTTACACTTATTAAGGTTTTTATTCACTTTCCATGTGCCAGCACGCATAGCGGTTGGCTTCCAAGTTAATATATATTGTAAGTGTATGTGTATCATATCAAAACAATGTTAATTTATCATATTTTGACCTTATCTTTGCATAAAAATAGGTCATTTTATGTATCCACCATTTTCCTTGTGTATCCACCATATCCATGATGTTTACAGCGTATCCACGAGTATCCGATACAATACTCGATACGTATCCGTTTTCGGACCGACCGATACGCTACCTCGATACGCTATTTCAAACCATGCTCAAGAAGCCTTGACGAGATACTCATGATAGACTATGTTGAATGCAAATATGAGATCAAACTCATGACATATAAAGTGATTTCTTCCACATGTCCCCCAAATGTTGTTTTGGGGGACAAGGTGGAAAAAAAAGAAAGAAAAAATGGATGAAAATAGGGTTCTTTTTAAATAAAACTTCGCAAGGGTCTAATGTAGAGCTAAGTACATTTCAAAAACCCAACATATGACAAAGAAAATATATATAAATATAGTGAATAATATATATTTGGGGTACGGTTGTATACTGCCCTTCACAAATATGTCAATCACAATATATACATTGTTTTTTTGCATATTTTGGGTTACAGCAACATTTACAACCTTGCTTTGTCATTACTATTGAACTCTTACTAATTGTCATTTCCTATTAAGGATAGTTTTGTACATATATATGTACTCTCATATATAGTATCAGAGATAGAGAAAAGATATGCGTTCTCTTTTCCCTTTTCCTTTTGTTCTTCATTTCTTTTTTCTTCTTCTTCTCTCTCATCTGTAGACATAACCGATCTTTTTATTTGGTATCAGATCATCCTACAATCTCTTTATTTTTTTAATTTTTTTCTCCGTCAATGGTACATTGTGAACAGTAACCCATGACCAATAACCCATTATTTCTGGTGATTCGTTATATAAGGAATTAAGGGCTGATTTATAGAAAAAAACATTAAAAAGGCATTTTCCGTAGATCTGTTTCTGATATGAATATTTGAAGCAGCTTTGCATATATTGATGTTTTTTGGAGTGGTAGTTACTTATTGTCTATGCTAGTTCAAGGGACTGAGGCCAGCTCTTATGATCTTCTCACTTCATGTTTCAAGTGTTTAGATCCAAGTGAGATCATGGAAATCTTCTGATTAATACTTCTATAACTTGTTATGTGTATAACAATATTTTAATGTTTGGTTGTGGTAGTTGCATATTTGTGGATTACAGCCCCCTTCTTGCTTTTTGTTTTTTTTTTACTCGCCAACATACATGTGAAATGCAAGTAATCTATCTTCTTCCTTTTTTTGAGATCATACAAACAGAGTGTCATTTTAATTGATAATAAAAAAATAATAATAATAACTTGCTCCCAAATTTTTTAGTATTGCAATAACTAAAATGAATGATCAATAATAAAATCTTTGAATTAGAGTATTACTCAATTCATTCGTTGAATGAAATTATCTAAATTTTATTAATTGAACTTCAACTAAGTCATTTGAACTTTATTTTAAATTGTTTTGTAAGTTATCTCTTCTAACTTCATTTAGTAGTTTTTTTTTTTGATAATTGATGCATTGTATAAACGTAAGGAAAAAGATACAAGATCAAGACGAAACAATACAATACAAAACAAAAACAAAAGAAAGCAATGACACACTAAATTAAGGCACTCCATGAAGAATCTCCTCCGGTGGAATCCCCTCGAACACTCCTTACTACTCATACCCCTCCAAGCCAAAAACTCCGCCATCCGATTGGCCTCCTTCGACACGAGATGAAACTTTTGGCATTTGCCAAAGAATACTAAGATGAAACTTTTGGGATTTGAGTTTATGAACTTAAAATAATATTATTAATCCCTATAATCTAGTATATGGTAAATGTATATAAAGATCGAGATACGCCATTGAATAGGTCCTATTTATGAGAATGTCCATAATAAAATTAGAACAATTGATCTGAACTTTAACAGTAGTTTTTTTTTAAGTTTTCTACCATCTAAAACAATATAGTAATATCAAATCAGTAAACTCATTTGATCAAGATGATAATTAGAATATTTGATCAATTAACATGCAAAAATCTAGTGTCTGCTTATATTTATATTTAAAATAATTTAATATTTTAATAAGATTAATTGATTCATATTAATACATATTTGAGGTCTAACTTTTCCTTAAGCGCTTTTAATTTTAGCTGTTAAATAAAATTTAATACTCTTAATATTAAAACAATTCACATATCTAGTAAGTATTTTAGGATTTCCATTGTTTCATATTACTACATATTTGAGCTCTAACTTTTCCTTAAGTATTTTTAATTTTAGCTGTTGAATAAAATTTAATACTCTTAATATTAAAACAATTTACATATCTAATAAGTATTTTGAGATTTCCAAGATGAAACATCTAAGGTCTGGCCTTAAGAGCCCACAATAAGTCCTATGCCCTCAAACATAACATGTGGCAAATGGATATAAAAATTAGCATCCACCACTTAATGGGTCCTACTTATAAGAATGCTCATGCAAAAGGTTAGAATAGATTGATACATTTTAATAGATATTATAATCGTTGAATAAAATTTTAAGTAACATTAATGATTATTATATTTAGTAGCATATCAAACCCACATCTTTCTTTTTTAATTTTAGTAGGTTTCTTAATTTATATCTAATGAGTAGATTTTATTGCCAGCTAACTCTTTCTTAAATCTTTTTTATAAGAGTTGTTAACCAATTTACTTTAGTGGAATCAAAGTCTTTTTTTAATTTTATTGATATATCTTCTAATAATTAACTCAAAAAAATTAATTAATTAAAAAATTGTAATATCTAATACCTATTTCATTGTGTATCCATCCAACTGTTTAAATGACAATTTTAGTACTTTTAAAAAAAATTAAAAATTACTATATTTAAAATAATTACTATATTTAGAATAATTACTGTATTTAATAAGTATTTTATTTTTTTGAGATTATTTTCGGGATATTAAAAGAGTTTTAAATTATCCGAAAGTTTAAGAAGCATTATTTAAGTAACTTGAACAAGAAATTTTGAAGGATTTCTAATTATTGTTATAAATGATAGTGTTACCTAGTGTTTTTAGGCCTTGTATGTATATTGGGTTAGGACTCTTTTGGTGTATTTAATAAACTATAAAGGTTTCATTATGGGGCATAATTAACAGTGACAAATTCTAGAGATTATCATTACCCTTTTAAATATTCAATTGTATTTAATAAAAAAGAAATAGTTGTTTTATTACAATAATTATTTTCATTTTTGTTTTGGAGTTTGAATGTGTTTTGAAGATGTTTTACACATGTAGAAAACGTTCTAATAATAGCAAGAACCTAATTTTGAAAATATACTCCTTGTGAGCCCCAATTAGTAGTTCCCTAGAGTTTCGTAATTAGTAAAATTTTCTCAAATAATATTTAAGAGCATTATAAGAAGATCCCTAAATTTGTTGTCAATATATGAATTCTCAAAGAATATTTTAGTCATTAAAATGTACGAAAATAATCAATAAATTTGTAGGTTAACAACAAAGGAAAAAAAAAAGTAGAAAATGACAACAATATATTATAGTGAAAACAATTACTTATAGAAGTCCTGCAAAGAGTTCTAGCAGGAAGGAAAAGTGAAAACATCGGAGAAAAGGGGCATCTAATTCATCAAAAATGGGTCGTCCAAAATGTTTCATTGAAGAAACGAGGCAATTACAGAGGTACATTCATCGAAAAATAACAAAGTTGTTCAAATAGACGAAAAAAAATCATGGTTTAAAATATTGTATTGTATCGGTCGATATGTATCATGTATCGACCGATACGGAACGATGCACAACACTAAGATACGAGAAGTATCTTTTTACAACATATCAGTAGATACATTACCGATAACAGCCAATCCATTGTCAATACAATCTTGATACGCTCGGTAATGCCTCAATACATTGGATACTGATTTAAAAAAAAAAAAGAAAAAAGAAAACAAAATGGAAGGAATGAGAGAGAAGGGGGCAAAGAAAAAGAGAAAGAGATACGTACCTGTTTGGCTGGTCTAATATTCTTTTTCTTCTCATTCTAGTTCTCCTCATCCTTCGTCTCCTTTCATTTATTATTTTCATTCTCTGAAGATTGTCAAATAAGAAGGCTTTTTGTTTGAAAAATGCATTTATAGCTAATAATAAATTGTTCCTTTTTTGTTCTAAAATATTCCTAATGGATTCTGAATTTGTTTGTTGATGTTTGAAAGTATGCTTATGCCCTAAAAACAAATTACACCATATTACTTATAGGTAATTCATTCCACTAGATATGTATGATTTTCTTTGTGTTTTATAGTTCATATGATACATTATAACTTTAATTTACATTTAATCAACCTTTTTTTTTAAATTTTCATACATCTACGCGCGTATCGGTTTGTTTCTATGTTGAAATAGATTATGTATGTGGGTATACCAATATGAAAAAGCATGTTAATTTAGTCATATTTTTAGCTTATCTTTGCATCTAAGTGGATCTTGTTTTAAGTATTCACCATTTTTTATGTGTATCCACCGTATCCATGATTTTTACAACGTATCCACGCATATTCAATACGTATCTGTTTTCGGACCGATCAACACACTACCTAGATATGATATTTTGAACCATGGAAAAAATGAAGGCTACATGCATTTTCAGATCCATGATGGAATCAATGTTTTGAATTTCGATTTTGTCAACCATTAGTGCAACTTCCACTATCTATGATGACCTTACACCTCTTATCTCTGTACATTGCATACGTGTGGAAGATAGAATTCCTACGCCAATCGTCACTTTCCTTCATCTGAGAAGAGCACATCTCACAACAGTTATGCGATGGGTCTCAACAGGGCTCTGTTACACTAACACATGGGTCTGCCTAACACAAGCTAGCCGATCACAATCTTCCTCCACTTCCTCATCACTAGGGACCCCATCAGGTTCATAAACTTCCTCCTCTTCCCCCTCATATCCTTCCTCATTGCCCTCCATCAATAGGATTTTGTTAGACTCTTTGATGAGGCATTGGCTAGCATAGTGACCAAATCCCTGGCATATGAAACACTTAACGGGAGTGTTTTCGTCCACCAACTAGTCTTTCCTTTGCTATATCTGACATTGGAGGATGTACTAGCATCAATCCTAGGCGGATGGTATCCAAGCCTTAGACCTAGAAGGTGTGGGGCCTAACTGATGCCTCACGGGACTCAAATCGCCTAACCCCAGAGAAACGTAGATATCGATCTAGCTCGGGTACGATGTAATAAGCATCATCCAAAGATTTGAAATGATGGGTGATCAGCTCTTTCTTGAGCTCAGGCCAAAGACCAGTAGTAAACCTAATGAGAGTCAACAAAGCATCTTCTTGTACACTGCACCTTAGCATGAACTCATCAAATTTAACAATCTAATCCTGAACAGTCATTGATCCTTGGAGTAAGGTCTACCATTGAAGTAAGAGACTCTCACGATAGGTTAGAGGAAGATATTTCTCCTTAAGCTTGTTCATCTCTTCTCAAGTAACGATGGGTGCTTGGTTGTAACAACCCTAAAAATCATAAATAGAAAATTATTTTATTGATAAGGGTATAATAGTAATCTAATAGGATTCTAATATGAACTATATCCTTAAAACACTTTTATACTTACTATATATGTCTTTTAATTAAGTTATTTTATAAAGACCTTGTATGATCACACATCAAAGCATAATCTATTGTTTGAGGCTTAATTAGTTAGCATTGGGCTTAATTAATAAGTCTTGGGGAAAATTTAAAAGAATTGGGCCTATTTAATTGAATTGGGCTTAAGTGATTAAGTATGGGCTTTAATTAAATTAATTAATTAGCTTAATAGGCTTAACTTATTCTTTAAAGCCCAAACCAATAATTTAAACTTTAAAAATGTAGGAAATTCGTTTTCAATTAATAACTTCTGGAAGACTTGAGTTAAAGTTGGATTAGGACTCCCTAAGAGCTTAAAATAGAAGCTTATTAGTTGTATTAGGACTTAAAGTAGTTTCTACTACCTAATCTTATAAAAAGAAGCCTTTTAGGTAAATCTAAACCTAGGAAAATATAGGAAAACGTGAGAAGACTTTGGGAGAAGAGATCATACACCTTCAAACCCTAGAAGCCTAAAAGATCAAGAAAGAAGAATAACCAACACCAAAATTCTGCAGCTCATGTGAGTTTCCCTTTAAACTTCTATTTAAGCCCAAACATGCGTTATAACATGAAGGAATTCTTATATTTGATCTATAAACCTTTCCTCATGCTCTTATAAGTAAAACCCAGCAATAAAGATAGAGCAACCATCACTATATGTTAAGAGACCAAAAAGAAGAACAAAAACTAGGGATTGTATCAAGATTAGAAGTATCAATTAAAGGACCAATGAAAATACTTTTAGATAATTTATTTTATATTTTTATATGTATATAAATTATTTTATATTTTTTTATGATTCTCCTCTTCGTTAGGAACACAGAGTTTCAAATTTGATGTGATTCCAATAAGTATATAAGCCTGATTTCTAGTTTATACAAGATTATTGCGAAGGTGTTAACAGAGAGACTGAAAGAAGTCAATGGGTCTATTGTTTCCCGTAATCAATAAGCTTTTATTAAAGGAAGACAAATTTTGGATAGCGTTCTTGTGGCTAATGAGGTGGTTGAGGAAAGAATTAGGAGTGGTTTGTCGGGTATTATGTGTAAATTGGATTGGGAGAAAGCCTATGATAGGGTCGAGTGGGGGTTTGTGGATTCAGTTCTTAAATGGAAAGGCTTTGGGAATAAATTGAGGAAGTGGATTGGGGGTTGTATTTCAAAGGTCTCATTTTCCTTCTTAGTCAATGGGAGTGTGCACGAACACTTTAAGACCTCCAAAGGTCTTAGACAAGGGGATCTTCTATCCCCTTTTCTTTTTACTCTGGTGGGAGATGTGCTTAGTAGATTTTTTTCTAAAGCCGAAGCTATGGGACTTATAAAGGGTTTTTCTGTGAGTAGAGATTTGGTTCAGGTGTTCCATCTCCAATATGCTGATGATACAATTGTTTTTTTTTTTAAGCCGACGAGGAGCAGGCTTATTGGGTGAAGTCTATTCTGAGATGTTTCACGATAGTTTCAGAACTTAAAATTAATTTGAAAAAATCTACCATTTCAGGATTTCATGTGGAGCAAAATAGACTTCAGCAATTTGCCGATGTTTTGGGATGTGGGATGGTGTATTTGCCCATTAGATAGCTTGGTTTGCCTTTGGGGGATTCTCCTAGGACATGGTCTTTTTGGTCACCCATCATCGAAAAACGCTTGGCGACTAGGAAGAGAAACTATCTGTCATTAGGTGGTCAAGTCATTCTTGTTCATTCCGCGTTGGCCAGTTTACCCATCTATTTCCTTTCTTTATTTCGATCTCCGGTGAAAGTCATTAAGACTGTGGAAAAAATTCAGAGGGATTTCTTGTGGGAGGGGGGAGGGGGGAGGGGATCAATAGAACGATTATTTGGTCAAATGGAAGAGGGTGTGTAGGAATAAAGCCGCTGGTCGTCTAAATTTGGCACATATTCGAACTCGGA